>JANAVB010033219.1:17445526-17615708 GCA_029216955.1 Iris pallida | reverse complement strand
ACCATGCTAACCAAGTCACCATAGTCAAAGTCAACACCTAGGTTAGTCTCTAAAGTCTCAACTAGCAAAAGTCAAAAAATCATCATCACTCAAACAATTTCAAATAATTCTAAGAAACCAAAATGATCCAAAATACCCTAGGCCAAAAATGATAATAAATATCCTAATCACATGGTTAGGCTCTAGGTCAAGTAGTCTAGGATTCACTAGCAAAACTCCAAAATCACAAATACCAATAAAATAGTTTTAAAATAATTAAAAATTACCAAAATCATATCATGATTTAAATAACATTATTAAAAGATTAAAATTATTTTTTCTTTAAAATTATCCTCATTTAAAAAATTGGGTGTTATACCTCGACCTCAGCAACATCGTCCAAGAGTCAGACGATGAAAAGCAAAATGATGGCCCCGTCCTCATGGGTGTTTGAGAGCACCCGGTCAAGGAAGAGGTTCCAGCGGAAGCATCAGCTGGGAGTGATCAAACTCAAGCTATCCATGACAACCCTCTACTTGAAGATGAGGACGTTCTCTAAGGAACCGACCCCAAAGTAGCTGGGGGTAGCCAGTACGAGGCCTCAGAAGGGGAGGCCCTTCTGCAAAAAGTGAGGTCGAAAGCGAAGCCTCAACCGATCCATCCACTTCCACCCATATTATGCCAGTCTACATGGCAGGGGGTGGTGATGAAGAAGAGCCAGATGCTCCAGCTCCGGACATCGTGTAGCACTTGGCACCTTGGAAGGGAGCCTCAAAACCCTCTCAATTACCATGCAATTCTTGACTCAAATGGTATTTGAGATTCGGACTGCTCTGGCATCTAACCATTAGCAAGGGCACCTGTCTTCACCAGTCCCGATGTAACACCCAGTTTTCTAAATGAAGGTATTTTCAAAAATTTATGTCTTTAATTATTTAATTATGATATTTTAAAAAATAATATAATTTTTGGTGATTTTTAATCATTTAAAACTATTTAAAAATTATGACTTGTGATTTTGATGTGCAGCTAGAAAACCGTAGAACTGTCTGAGAACCTAACCCTGTGATTTGGAATATCTAATTATCATTTTTAGCCTAGGAGTAATTTGATCATTTTGACTTATTAAAATAATTTGATTAATTATTGGATTGGTGATTGTGATTTTTGACTTGACTAGTCGAGACTTGTGGACTAGCCTAGAAGCTAACCCTAGCTATGGTGACCCTAGTCTAACTTAAGTTAACCTACTTTTAGTCATTAGAATTAGTTTTAAAGTAGGAAGGTTGAGTTTAAGTGAAATGGTTAATGACTTGTGACTTAACTCAATGACTTGTGATTTCATGACTTGTAATTAAGCCATAGGCCCATGACTTAAGCCCAAAACCCAAACTAACCAATGCATGGGAGCCACAATTAGGGTTTCCCATTGCCTATAAGTAATCTCTTAGTGTGTTCTTGCCTCTTTTGTTCTTGACCTAGATTTGGAAGGGGAGGTAATTTCCCATTCCCCTAAAATCCTATTTAATTCATTTCAACCCTTTTTAACCCTAGTCTTTTGCATTAGGATCTAATTATTGTTTGTTTACTGATTTGGAGGTTCACCTAAGTTTTCGTGTCATTTGGAGCTTGGGAGTTGCTATTGGAATCCTTCCATTTAAAGCTTTTCTTGAGTATTGACACTCAATAGGTAAACTATTTAAACCCATTGTTTTTCCTATTCTTTGCATATAGGCTAGCTTTAAGGATTCCCTAGCTGTTCCCGAGATTTGGGCACAATTCGTGTCCATTTCGTGTCCGTATCGGACACGTATCATAATAGGTGCATAGGTGTTTGTAGAAATGCTTCTTAAGAATTTATTTTGAATTTTGAAATTCTAATTACATACATCTGTAGATCTAGGTGGTGTATGAACTTTTGTGAAGGGTTGTTAGGCATTTCGTGTCGGTTTGTGTCGAGTTTTTGGCCTTGGACACGTTGCACGAACCCTACGCCTGTGTCCTACCTATCAGGGTCCATATCTCGTGACACAGGACACTTCGGGACACGATTTTTTGTGGAGAGCAGGGGCAATGTCTGACATCATGCTCCCAAAATTTGGGAGTAGATGGTTGAGTACTCGCGGAGCTATCGCGGCCGCACTGGCTGCGTGCGCTGTCGTGCGCAGGCGCTGAACACGCACAGACACGCGCACAACATGTGTTCGTGTCCTCTGTAGACACATCGTGGATATGTGTCAGGCTATCCCACGTGTAGCCCTACCTAGGCGACCATGTGGGTGTGTGAACGTGACACAAAATGTCGTGTGTCGTGTCCTACACTCGTGTGCATGCGTTCACGACACTGTGCAACACTGGGTGCACCCCACGTGTTTGTAATGTGTTGGACACGCCTGTGTCATGATTTCTGGACACAAAACGACTCTCAGGACACCTACACATATGCTACACTAATTACCAACTCCTTATTTGTAAATTGATGATTAAATTGATTCGAATTCATTGAATTCCCAAATGGGCTGATACGCACTGACCAAATAAACTGAAGTGATTTTCCTGATTAATCTTCTTTTTAAACTGTTTAATGATGTTAAATGTTTAGGTTAGTTCACCCACATATGTAATGACTGAGGATCATGCTAAATTGTGATTTGTGTGAGCAATGGGTTTTGGATTCGGTTTTTGGGTTGCTACTGACTCATTGTTTTATTGAGCTGTCATTATGGTTTGGGTTTTCCTTAATTTGTATTTTTACTGATTTTAATGCTATTACTTTAATTTAGACTCACCTATATATGTATTAGGTTACTGAGTATTGGTTATGATTGGTGTTGAGGAATAGGGTTTTCGAATTTGGTTTGGGTGCCAACTGTTGTCATATGAACTGTCATGAACTAAACTAATTTGAATTTCTGGAATACCAATTCCTGTCACTGATTACCTGTTTCCTGCTATACTAGACCTATGACACACACCTATGTGACACATGACACTACACTATGGACACACTAACACATGTCACTTGATCCTTCACTTCTTAAATTCTGAAAACACACACACACCTGTACAGTCCACACACACACAAAATCTGTGATACAAACACTCACACACACATGTATCTGACACTATTGTTCCTGTTACAGTTTTCTCTCACACCCACACTTTTATCTCACATAAGACCCCTCTATGTGACACCATATCACACATTCACCCCACACATTTAACGCACACCCTCTATTCTAGATTCCTGTCACACATAGGAAACACCATTTACACACACACTCACACTCTCATATACACACATTCCACACACATGACACTTACCTTGATTTTCATTTCCCCTCTATGTGTATGTATATACATATAAGTATATATATATTATAGATATATATATATATATATATCTATTATAATATATATATATATATATATATATATATAATATATATATATATAACATATAAGTATATGTATATATCTAATGCTAACTAGTGTAATGTATAAGGTGTTAAGATAATGTGTAATGTGATATGGAATTGTAATTTAGTTCCTAATAGCTTCCCTAATATATATAGATATATTATATAATATAAGATATATTATATATATATTATATATATATATAATAGATATTATATATTATATATATATATATATATATATATATATATATATATATAGTATATATATATTATAATATATATATATATATTTTATATATATATATATATATATTAATATATATATATATTATTATATATATTATATATATATATATAATATATATATTATATATATATAAAATTATATATATATATATATAAAATAATATATATATATATATATATATATATATATATATATATATATATATATTTTGTATATATATATATATATATATATATATATATATATATATATATGTATATATATATATATGAGTGTAATATATATATATATATATATATATAATTACACTCATATAATATATATATATATATATGAGTGTATATATATATATATATATTACACTCATATATATATATATATATATAATATATATATATATATATGAGTGTAATATATATATAGCCTAGTGTGAATATGTGATGTGGTAATGTAATGTAAATTTTGCAATTGCCTATATGTAATGTGAAATAGAGATTGCATTGGCCTATGTAATAATGTGTATATAGATATATGGTATGGGTATTTGGCCTATATGTGATTTGGCTCATGGCCTAGGAAGGAAAGCCTATGGCATGTGGTGTGGATACACTTGTGTATCACTAGACTAGTGTGTTTGCTAGGCTAATTGGTTAGTGACCTATATGACTTATTAAGCCTATGTTTGACCAACCTAGACTAGTTTGACCAAGTTTAACCTTGTTTGACATAGTTTGACCTAACTAGACTAGAGTTGACCTAGTTTGACTGTTAAGGGTTGACTAGAGTTGACCAAAGGTTGACTTTAGCCTAGATTGACCCCAAACATCATGTAGATGCATTGTAGCAGTCTATTTCATATATATATATATATATATATATATATATATATATATATATATATATATATATATATATATAGAGTGTAATATATATAGCCTAGTGTGAATATGTGATGTGGTAATGTAATGTAAATTTTGCAATTGCCTATATGTAATGTGAAATAGAGATTGCATTGGCCTATGTAATAATGTGTATATAGATATATGGTATGGGTATTTGGCCTATATGTGATTTGGCTCATGGCCTAGGTAAGAAAGCCTATGACATGTGTGTGGATACACTTGTGTATCACTAGACTAGTGTGTTTGCTAGGCTAATTGGTTAGTGACCTAGATTGACTTATTAAGCCTATGTTTGACCAACCTAGACTAGTTTGACCAAGTTTAACCTTGTTTGACCTAGTTTGACCTAACTAGACTAGAGTTGACCTAGTTTGACTGTTAAGGGTTGACTAGAGTTGACCAAAGGTTGACTTTAGCCTAGATTGACCCTAAACATCATGTAGATGCATTGTAGCAGTCTATTTCATTATTTTAGACATGTAGTGACTTGTACTGTTCTATAGGAGACATACACTACTCCTCGGACAGTATATTCTCTTCAGATATCCAGAATACCAGGCGAGTACATTCTCTGATTATTTCATATCTTGTTTAGGATTATATTTTCTGATTTAGATTATTTTACTTGATGCTGACACGTTGGTAACACGGATTAGTACTATATGGATCCCTTCATGAGATGTTATCCCTCTCGGGAGCATCAGATACTCTTGTCTCGTGTGTTTCACTTACATCATGTATCTATGCTTCTATTTTCATGAATCTTCATGTATCAGCTTGTGATTCCTGTACTCTCATGGATCACAGAGTCTTCACGAATCTTCATGAATCACTCTTGAATCACCCTATATGGGCAAAGTAGAATAGTCATGAATCTTAACGTAACTTGACTGGATCCTTGTGTATTGATTGGGGATGGGGGATAAATGAACATGTGGATAATTCTAAAGTAGAATAGTCATGAATCACCTCTTTAGTATAGTCATGAATCATACTCCAGCTGTTCACATGTTTATCTTGTACTCTGAATCACTAGTCACTGATTAGTTTTCTATTATATTGTAGATATTTATTTACAGTCTCTTTCTTTTATATCATGTTATTCTTCAGTTCATGTATCTTACTCTCTAGCATGATTATATTTCCTATCTTGTTATGATTTGTTGAATGTATTGTGCTCGCTCCTGTCCTGACTCGACCTGTTAAAATTTTTACAGAGAATGATGAGGCTCTGGTGTCTTCCCATTATGGTGCATCTTTAGACAACACTTGTGACTTGGACCCACTTGCAGTAGAGGATCTACCACCAGTGGTTTAGATTGCTAGCTTAGACTCTTACCTTGTCTTTCTCATTGATACATCATTGTATATATACTGGGAGTTTGTTTTATCTGATGGTTATGGAGATGTTATCTTAGACACTTAGACTTCTATCTGATTGTATCTCTATGGATTTATTTGTTCCATATCTATCTATCTTTTTATCGTACTCTACCTTAGATGTGATTGAGACTGTATTGCTATGTCACCACCATTCGGAGTGTATATACTATACAGGTACCTTATATATTGTTAGATGATTGACCTAGGACAACGTTCTACCGCCGACACTACGACGTAGGCTAGACGTACCCACGTCTCGTGCCCTTACTCTAGGGTGCGGGTCGTGACACGTTTTTAGTGGTGGCTCATACAGGTCGAGTTTATGTAGTGGTATTCGAACTAGAGTATTACTACAGCCTGCAGTAGGATTAGGATATTTTGAGGGTACTCAATCATACTAGAAAAAACTCTTAATCAGATTCCTTTTATCTAAATTTGCTGTTTATTATTTTCCCCTTGAATATAAACTGTCCTCCTTTGATTTTTTTGCTTCGTTCTCAGTAATTGCTTCTTGTTTTGATCTGTCTTTATGATGGTTATGGAGACACGATCTCATCGCTCCGGTCCGGGGGATACTATCGAGAGGCTGGCCACCTCTCGTCCTGTTCAACAGGGCCTCGAGATCGTAGCTTCTGTTGTGCCGACTTAGGTTGGCATGTCTGCTACATTGGAGGTACACTTCTGCCTGTACAGAGACCTTTTCTCCATCATTTCCGATTTCTTTCAGTGGCAGCAGTTCATGCAGCATCAGCAACAGGTCAGGGAAAACCAGCAACGACGAGCTTTCGCTAGGACAATCGAGGATGCACAGGTCATTGGAGATCTTGCTACAGGTTCCGAACTTCTCGATTCTATTTCCGTAATTGCCTCTTATAACTATCTTGAAATTTAATTCCATCTGTTCCTTGTGGCTTATCAATTTTGTTCTGTTGTTCTTGTGTTATGTTTGTTTTTATTCTGAAAAAATTATATGGGCTAGGTCACCTCAGTTATAGGATCTAGGATCTTCGATAGTCGTGTTAGCTGGCATAGTGAGGACATATAGTCAGATTTTGGACGTATTTCTCGGTGTGTGGGAATTTAAAGTTTTTGCCGTCACATGCGGCAATGCAGAAATTTTAAATACCATGAACCTAGAGGTATGTACCTTAGTCAAGGACTGTGATTATCGTAGCCTTGCTCACTAGCATGACGAAGACTCCGAGTAACATGATTTTGGACAGAGACATATGATTATCAAATTGTATCTTGAAGGTTTTTGAACATCATACCCTTCTTTTGTTATAAATAACTTAAGTGTAGGAATATTTTAGTTTTGTAGAGCTTATTCATAGGTAGTTCCTTCATAGTATAATGATATGATGACTTGTAGAGTGTCTGTACCCTCGAGATGATAGTTAGCATTGGTATTAGAATAGTAACCCAGAGTAGATGATTCCCCTGTTATTTATAATACCAACCAGTTTACATATAGAATGTTAGTATGCCTTTCCGCCTTGATGATCTATTATTTTTCCCTTACCCTTTCCAGTGAGGCACCCATGACCAGAGCCTGTCCTTGAGTATAGTTGTAGTTCACCTAAGACTGAGAGGTCTATATATACATATAGATTGCAGATGATATTGGCATATGGGATATGGGTTGGTTGGTATCTATAGGCCATTGTTGTATAGGGTATTGACATGTTGTTTAGCCTATATTTGGTTCAGTTTTCTATTTAGTTAAGTTCTATTTGTGTTGAGTTCAGTCACGTTTGATCAACCTTTATAGGCAGTATGCAGACCCTTCACCAGATACCCTGTTCCCTCGGTTCAGACTTGTACAAGTTGTTCACTGCACTCAACTTTTATTACCTACCATATTGCATCATAGATTTTACTGGACCATTGTTCAGACCCCAATTATTGACTCAACAATATAACTATCAACCCCTTACCATATTTTGTATATCTGGAGAGTTAGTATCATGCATACTAGAGGTCTGCACTCACCACTTGGGACAGTTCATTGCTCTGTCCTAATATATCCTACAGTATCTGACCCCTTCATTTGAGTGATAGGCATGTGGTAGGGAGTGTGTGTTATTAGACCTTGAGTAGAGTTGAGGTGATAAGAGTTAATATATATATAGTTTGTATGTATATGTAATATATTTTGATTGGTACATAGCCTGCACTCATTTGCAGTATACTGCCTATTGCATTCTCTGTACACCAGTTTGGTTCACTTCTTTCAGACCACTGTCCTGCATGCAGTTAGTTCAGCCAGATAGAGAGGAGAGGCCAGGTTGATCTAGAGGCATATTTCAGTCACCATGTAGGTTTTTCTTTCACCTTGACTTTATAAGTGGACCCAAATGTCTTGTCCTTTAGCTTATAATTTTAGTCTCCTTGGCATCATTCTCTTTGCCTACATTGATGTTTCAGACCATTCATCCTTAGCCTAATTTATGAGCATTTGTTTCAGTCCCTTATAAGTTTAGTCTACTTAAACCCTTGATGATCAGTTTTATATATATATATATATATATATATATATATATATATATATATATATATATATATATATATATATATATAGATGATATACTTAGGATATATGTGATGGGTTGTTGTTCTTGAGCTTATGTATATGTGGTATTTGGGATTGGTGTGCTTAGCTTATAGGTATTTAGTTATGGGTGACTTGATAGGATTGGGAAGTTAAGAGCTAGCCTATTATAGAGTTTTCCTTTTGCTAATCTCTAGTTGCCAACACTTAGATAGCTAGCATAGGTAAAACCCTAAGAAATTGACCAGTTGGTGACCAAGTACTTGGATGATTGAGAAATTGACTAGTGGTGGACCCTCGACTATGTTTGACCTAGAAGGAGTACTACTATCTTAAATTTCGAGGACAAAATTTTTCTAAGGTGGGTAGACTTGTAACACTCAGTTTTTTAAATAAGAGTATTTTTGAAATTTTGTGTCTTTAATTATTTAATTATGATATTTAAAAAATAAAATAATTTTTGGTGATTTTTAATCATTTAAAACTATTTAAAAATTATGACTTGTGATTTTGATGTGCAGCTTGTGAAACCGTAGAGACTGTCTGACCTAGAGCCTAACCCTGTGATTTGGAATATCTAATTATCATTTTTAGCCTAGAAGTAATTTGGTCATTTTGACTTATTAAAATAATTTGATTAATTATTGGATTGGTGATTGTGATTTTTGACTTGACTAGTTGAGACTTGTGGACTAGCCTAGAAGCTAACCCTAGCTATGATGACCCTAGTCTAACTTAATTTAACCTACTTTTAGTCATTAGAAATTAGTTTTAAAGTAGGAAGGTTGAGTTTAAGTGAAATGGTTAATGACTTGTGACTTAACTCAATGACTTGTGATTTCATGACTTGTAATTAAGCCATAGGCCCATGACTTAAGCCCAAAACCCAAACTAACCAACCCATGGCAGCCACAATTAGGGTTTCCCCTTGCCTATAAGTAATCTCTTAGTGTGTTCTTGCCTCTTTTGTTCTTGACCTAGATTTGGAAGGAGAGGTAATTTTCCATTCCCCTAAAATCCTATTTAATTCATTTCAACTCCTTTTTAACCCTAATCTTTTGCATTAGGATCTAATTATTGTTTGTTTACTGATTCTGGAGGTTCAACTCAGTTTTCGTGTCATTTGGAGCTTGGAAGTTGCTATTTGGAATCCTTCCATTTGAAGCTTTTCTTGAGTATTGACACTCAATAGGTAAACCATTTAAACCCATTGTTTTCCTATTTCTTTGCATATAGGGCTAGGTTTAAGGATTCCCTAGCTGTCTCCGAGATTTGGGCACAATTCGTGTCCATTTCGTGTCCGTTTCGTGTCCGTATCAGACACGTATCATAATAGGTGCACAGGTGTTTGTAGAAATGCTTCTTAGGAATTTATTTTCGAATTTTGAAATTCTAATTACATAGATTTATAGATCTAGTTGTGTGTATGAACTTTTTTGAAGGGTGTTAGGCATTTCGTTTCGGTTTGTGTCGAGTTTTTGGCCTTGGACATGTTGCACGAACCCTACGCCTGTGTCCTGCCTATCAGGGTCCATATCTCGTGACACATGACACTTCGGGACACGATTTTTTGTGGAGAGTAGGGGGCAATGTCTGACATCATGCTCCCAAAATTTGGGAGCAGATGGTTGAGTACTCGCGGAGCTATCGCGCCCGCACTGGCCGTGCGCTGTCGCGCACAAGCGGCTGAACACGCACAAACACGCACACAACATGCGTTCGTGTCCTCTGTAGACACGTCGTGGACACGTGTCAGGCTATCCCACATGTAGCCCTACCCTAGGCGACCACATGGGTGTGTGAACGTGACACGAAGTGTCGTGTGTCGTGTCCTACACTCGTGTGCATGTGTGCACAACACTGTGCAACACTGGGTGCACCCCACGTATTTGCAATGTGTTGGACACGCCTGTGTCGTGATTCCTGGACACGAAATGACTCTCAGGACACCTACACATATGCTACACTAATTACCAACTCCTTATTTGTAAATTTGATAATTAAATTGATTCGAATTCATTGAATTCCCAAATGGGCTGATACGCACTGATACCAAATAAACCGAAGTAATTTTCCTGATTTTAATCTTCTTTTTAAACCGTTTTAATGATGTTAAATATTTAGGTTAGTTCACCACATGTGTAATGACTGAGGATCATGCTAAATTGTGATTTGTGTGAGCAATGGGTTTTTGGATTCGATTTTTGGGTTGCTACTGACTCATTGTTTTATTGAGCTGTCATTATGGTTTGGGTTTTCCTTAATTTGCATTTTTACTGATTTTAATGCTGTTACATGTTTAATTTAGACTCACCTACATATGTATTAGGTTACTGAGATATTGGTTATGATTGGTGTTGAGGAATGGGGCTTTCGAATTCGGTTTGGGTGCCAACTGTTGTCATATTGAACTGTCATGAACTAAACTGAATTTGAATTTCTGGAATACCAATTCCTGTCACTGATTACCTGTTTTCTGCTACACTAAGACCTTTGACACACACCTATGTGACACATGACACTACACTATGGACACACTAACACACTGTCACTTGATCCTTCACTTCTTAAATTCCGAAAACACACACACACCCCTGTACAGTCACACACACGCACAAAATCTGTGACACAAACACTCACACACACATGTATGTGACACTATTGTTCCTGTCACAGGTTTTCTCTCAACACCCACACTTTTATCTCACATAAGACACCCTCTATGTGACACCATATCACACATTCACCCACACACTTTAACGCACACCCTCTATTCTAGATTCTTGTCACACATAGGAAACACCATTTACACACACACACACACACTCACACTCTCATATACACACATTCCACACACATGACACTTTACCTTGATTTTCATTTCCTCCTCTATGTGTATGTATATACATAAAAGTATATATGTATATATCTAATGCCTAACCTAGTGTAATGTATAAGGTGTTAAGATAATGTGTAATGTGATATGGAATTGTAATCTAGTTCCTAATAGCTTCCCTATATATATATATATATATATATATATATATATATATATATAATATATATATATATATATATATATATATATATATATAGCCTAGTGTGAATATGTGATGTGGTAATGTAATGTAAATTTTGCAATTGCCTATGTGTAATGTGAAATAGAGATTGCATTGGCCTATGTAATAATGTGTATATAGATATATGGTATGGGTATTGTCCTATATGTGATTTGGCTCATGGCCTAGGTAGGAAAGCCTTTGGCATGTGGTGTGGATACACTTGTGTATCACTAGACTAGTGTATTTGCTAGGCTAATTGGTTAGTGACCTAGATTGAATTATTAAGCCTAGGTTTGACCAACCTAGACTAATTTGACCAAGTTTAACCTTGTTTGACCTAACTAGACTAGAGTTGAGCAAGTTTGACTGTTAGGGTTGACTAGAGTTGACCAAGGGTTGACTTTAGCCTAGATTGACCCCAAACATCATGTAGATGCATTGTAGCAGTCTATTTCATTATTTTAGACATGTAGTAACTTGTACTGTTCTATAGGAGACATACACCACTCCTCGGACAGTATATTCTCTTCAGATATTCAGGATACCAGGCGAGTACATTCTCTGATCATTTCATATCTTATTTAGGATTATATTTCCTATTTTAGATTATTTTACTTGATGCTGACACGTTGGTAACATGGATTAGTACTATATGGATCCCTTCATGAGATATTTTCCCTCTCGGGAGCATCAGATACTCTTGTCTCATGTGTTTCACTTACATCATGTATCTCATGCTTCTATTTTCATGAATCTTCATGTATCAGCTTGTGATTCCTGTACTCTCATGAATCACAAAGCCTTCACGAATCTTTATGAATCACTCTTGAATCACCCTATATGGGTAAAGTAGAATAGTCATGAATCTTAACGTAACTTGACTGGATCCTTGTATATTGATTGGGGATGGGGGAGTATAAATGAACATGTGGATAATTCTAAAGTAGAATAGTCATGAATCACCTCTTTAGTATAGTCATGAATCACCCTCCAGCTGTTCACATGTTTATCTTGTACTCTGAATCACTAGTCACTGATTAGTTCTCTATTATATTGTAGATATTTATTTACAGTCTCTTTCTCTTTTATATCATGTTATTCTTCAGTTCATGTATCTTACTCTTTAGCATGATTATATTTCCTATCCTGTTATGATTTGTTGAGATGTATTGTGCTCGCCCCTGTCCTGATTGGACCTGTTAAAAATTTTTACAGAGAATGATGAGGCTCTGGTGCCTTCCCATTATGGTGCAGCTTTAGATAACACTTGTAACTTGGACCCACTTGCAGTAGAGGATCTACCACCAGTGGTTTTGATTGCTAGCTTAGACTCTTACATTGTCTTTTTCATTGATACATCATTGTATATATACTGGGAGTTTGTTTTATCTGATGGTTATGGAGATGTTATCTTAGACACTTAGACTTCTATCTGATTGTATCTCTGTGGATTCATTTGTTCCATATCTATTTATCTTTTTATCGTACTCTACCTTAGATGTGATTGAGACTGTATTGCTATGTCACCTCCATTCGGAGTGTATATACTGTACAGGTACCTTATATATTGTTAGATGATTGACCTAGGACAGCGTTCTACCACCGACACTGCGGCGTAGACTGGACGTACCCACGTCTCGTGCCCTTACTCTAGGGTGCGGGTCGTGACACCCGATCCAAGGGCTAATAGAGAATCAAGTATACCCCATCAACGGGTATCTTCGGGTGCAGATCATCATACTGCACCTTGGACGCCGGCTCCTTCAAATGCCGAGCATCACAACTTACCGCCCTCATCGGCTCCCAGTTCTATAGAAGAGCTGGTGGACATGATCAGAGATCTGCACAAGCGCTTTGAAGCACGAAACAAGCAGGAAGAACGTCAAAGATGGGAATCCCGTAACCTTACCCTCTCGAATGGAACAAAGTGGTTTACCCTCCCAAGTATAAACCATAAACACTGACACCATACGATGGGAAGGATTCTCCTCGCCGATACATGACCTACTTTCAGTCTCAAACGGGACATCTCCCAAAGGAAGACGCCCTACTCGCCAGTCTTTTTTTTTGGGGCATTGAAGGAAGTCACTTACGACTGGTACTGGTACTGCTGTCTCCCTAACCACTCCATATCATCCTTCGATGACTTGACACGCCTCTTCTTCGACCGATTCTACGACGGTGGGAGGGACATGACCATGTCATCTCTTATAAAAGTACGCCAGACAGAGAAGGAGACTGTTCGAGCCTTCATCGAACGTTTTCAACAAGCATGCTTAAGGTTGCCTCCGGGTATGCCGAACATGCACTGATCGATGCTTGCAGCATGAACATGACTCCTGCAATCAAGCTCTGGCTTGACTCCACCCAGCCTCCCGATTGGAGTTCATTGATCATCGGGGCCGAAGCTGCTGAGAAGAAGGCATGTAATGCTCGCCTTTTGGGGGTTAACTTCCCCGCCTTCGATGACAAAGGGAAACGACCTGCCACTAGCAACAGTGGGCAAGAGGCGAAAGAGAAGCAGGCATTGACTGTCAATGCTTCGAAAAGCACGTATGGGCCTGCTTAGAAGCCTCCACCAGCACCGAGGCCGAAGGAGGTCTACTCCTTCAATGACAAGGACACCTTACAACTCTTCGAGATGCTGAAACAGAGTGACAAGATCATGTTGCCCAATCCTAAGCGTCCATACGAGGTAAGCAGAATGGGAGACCCGAGGTACTGTCACTACTATCGGTTCGTTGGACATCCAACTCAAAACTGCTACATCCTCAAGAACTACATACAACGCATGATCAATGCGAACGTCATCTCAGTCAATTACGAGGAGAAGACAGTCTCGACCAACATGGTGACACTCCAGTTCGATATCTTACCGCCTACTATAATTCAAGATGGTGTTGTCTCCATTCCGAAGGTGACATTGGAGGTGGTCAACCTTCTGCCGACCCGTGACAACGCGAGTGGACTGATTCCACTCACCACATCTCGGGGGAAGATCATATGGGTTCACCCAGATCTCGCTCCGGAACTGACTAACTAGGGATACATTCTACCTCCAAAGCTAAAGAAAGAAGACCAAGTCTTGCCAAATGGTGACCCTCCCCCAAAGAGGCACTTCCTGTACAAACGCGTTCACAGCAGAACGCTCAGTCTGAGGAAGCCCTTGTCGAAGTGGCACCTTCCGTCACCACCTCAGCTGCTCAAGGTGAAGGTCCTTTCCAACTTCTAGCAGTTGACAAACAGAAGCATAAGGAGGCCCGCTTCGACAGGCCTCTACGAAGAGACAATGCTTCGGGGTTAACCAAACCCCACAACTTTGACATACTGGCACAACTTGCCAGTACCCCAGCTCGGTTGTCCTTGTTCGAGCTCCTCCGCCTGTCTAAAGATACTCGGGAGTCTCTCTGTGAAGTCCAGAAGGATGCTGAGTCTTTCATCAGTGAGGTCAAGTAGCCTGAGGACGATCCAACAACATGTCCACACCGCCATAGTACGGGGGGAGATCATTCCCAACATCACATTCACTCAACAAGATATGCTGCTCAAGAATAATAGGCACAACAGACTACAGTATTACATAGGGTGCGTTGGTGCCATCAAGGTGGATCGAATGTAGATCAACCCGGGGTCTTCTCTCAACATTATCTCCCGAACTCTGCTCCAGACGTTGGGGATCCCGATGCATCATCTGACAGCATCCCACACTACAATCAGTAGCATCAACGCCAGCAAGAGTGAGCCGCTGGGAAAGATCCGACTGAAGTGTCATATCGATGATCTCTAGACCGAAGTGACCTGTTATGTTGTGGATGTGGATGTCAATATAACATCTTTTTAGGGCGGCGTGGCTACACGAATACATGGTGGTACCATCCACTCTCCATCAATATATAAAGTACGTATCCACCAATGGTATAGTCCGAACAGAGTTCGCTAATATCGATCCTTTCAGAGGGATTGAGGCCTTCTTCACCGACTCTAATCTGTACAAGTTGATTCATCTCGAAGATGAAGCCAACGATGCCGATGATGAAGCCGAAGTCGAAGCCGAAGCTGGGAGGCAGAGATGGCAATCGACGCTCCCCTGAAAGTGCGACTCAAGGAAAAGCCACCTCAAACACTGTCTCCTATAGTGATCAAACTTCGCAGAGGGTACCAACTTCTCTAGGAGGAGCATCCACTGAAGCCCCCTTGAAGATACGACTCAAGGGAAAGCCTCCCCAAGTATGGCTCCTCTCGTATCAAAACTATATGGGAAGGCACCAGTTACCGGAACACCAACTGAGGCACCTCTCAAGGTGCGGCTTAAAGGCAGACCTCCTCAGTCTTCAGCCCCTCTTAAGCTTCAAGAGAAGGCCTACGTATCTCTATCGACACCAGAGCCGACAAAGGCCAAGCTCCCAATAGGTTCTCCCGAACCACCTTAGGCTGCTCCCGTACTCACTGACGAAGAATTAGGAGAGTACATATTCGCTAATATGGACGCACCACCCCTTGATGATGTAATCCTCGAACAAGATATATTTATCAATAAAATGGTGTCTTTCAATTATTATAGTCTTCCACATTGGAACATCATGTATACTCTAGATAATGCTCTACAGTCGCTAAACACAAATAACGACTGCTAATCATGTAAATTAAGTCGTCCTGTACCAAGGAGTCTGTTATATAGTCCTGCCTCGGAACCAAGACGAGAAACCTATTATCTTCGGCAAAGTCGAGCGTCACCAAGACCTTCCACCGACGGTACCAGAACCCGACACCAGCAGAATACAAATTTACCGGTACAATGATCGAGCCAAGTATCTCATCCAAAATATGAGCTACAACCTGAAAAGTGGCCAGGGTCTAAACTATGGCAAGGGCCGACATCTTCCCTTACGACTCCCTGTTCCGAAAGGGAAGCCACAAGACTATTATCATCGTGCTCGATGGGGGTTGGGCTACATCACGCCCCCAACAACCCCAGAGAGTTCAGAAGCAGAATACATCGCACACTCTCACTTGTCTGAGGCTTCAACTTGGGACTCCGACACCAGTATCGACCAAATCTTCAGGAAGGTGCTGTCAGCCAATATGACATTTGCACATCCTTCAAAAGAAGAAGAAGACAACCAAACAATATAGTTCTTCGAAGAAGAACCCTACCTTAATGCCTAGGCGCACAATGGGAATCTCGCTTTGAATTATGAGAACCCCCAACCGAGGATAAAGTAGAGCAGATCGACCTCGGGAATAGATCTTCATCCAATCCTATTTTCATCAGCAAGAGCTTGGCAGGAAGGAACCGAGAATCTTTGGTCCAACTGGTCAAAAAATATATCGACATCTTCGCTTGGAGTTACGAATACATGTCGGGGCTCGACCCACAAGTCACAATGCACAAGCTTAATATTTTACTTGACGCTAAGCCCATTAAGCAGCAACAGTGACACTTCCGTCCCAACATTATGGATGCTATTGACAAAGAAGTAGATAAACTCCTGGGTGGCGGGTTTATTCACGAAGAGTAACATCCGGAGTTGGTAGCCAATGTCGTCCCCGTCACCAAAAAATGGAAAGATTCGGGTCTATATTGATTTCCGGGACCTCAACTGGGCTTGCCCGAAGGACGAGTTTCCACTCCCAATTATCGACGTAATAATCGATAATACATGTGGCTTTGAGGCCATGTCCTTCATGGACGGGTACTCGGGCTACAACTAAATCAAGATGCTCCCAGACGATAAAAAGCATACGTAGTTCAAGACTCCGAAGGGGTTTACTGCTACACAGTAATGCCCTTTGGCCTGAAGAATGCAGGTGCCACATACCAAAGAGCTATGAGAACCATCTTTCGCCAGCACCTCCGTAAAATAGTCGAATGCTATGTTGACGATATTGTTGTCAAGAGCCGTCTTCAAGGGGATCACCTACAAGATCTGAAGACGGTCTTCGATCTCATGCGGGCACATCAGCTTAAGATGAACCCCGCCAAATCGTTCCTTGGGGTTTCCAGTGGAAAGTTCTAGGGATTCTTATCACTGCAAAAGGCATCCATGTCGACCCCGAGAAGACTAAAGCTATCCTTGACATAGACCCTCCGAAGAACCTTACGGAACTTCGAGGCCTGCAGGGACGTCTCATATGCATCCGAAGGTTTATCGCGAACCTTTTCGGGAAATGCCAACCCTTCACCAAGCTCATGAAGAAGGAAGTCTCCTATGTCTGGATGAAAGAATATCAGAAAGCCTTCAACGACATTAAAGCTTATCTGACGAGCCCCCCAGTCTTGGTGGCGCCCGTAGCAGGCAAACCATTTTTGCTTTATGTCCGAACAATGGATCATTCTCTTGGCTCTTTGTTGGCCCAGAACAATGATGCGGGCTACGAGCAAGCCATCTACTACCTCAGAAGGACAATAATCGAGGCCGAACACCGGTACAACCCTGTCGAAAAGGAGTGTCTAGCTCTGGTGTTCGCCATCTAGAAGACTTGCCATTATGTCTCGAGACAGATAATTCACGTCATCTTTCGAGTCAATCCGCTCAGAGTTCTCATGACAAAGCCGGGAGCGCTAAATTCCCGATTAGCTACTTGGGCGATACTATTGACACCATATGACATGGTATTCGTCCCACAAAAGGCTTTCAAGGGCCAAGTATTTGTCGATTTCCTAGCCACGCACCCAATTTCGGAATCGTCCAGACTCTATAAAAACATTCCAGATGAAGTGCGAGAATCAAACATTACCGAAGAGAACCCCGTTTGGCGGATGTTCTTCGATGGTGCTTCAAGAACAGGCTCCAAAGGCCAGATCATGGCATGAGTGGGGGTAGTCCTGATCTCCCCCGACAAGCTGGTCATCCAGCGTGCCTATTCCCTTTCAGAGCCGTGTTCCAATAATGTTGCAGAGTACAATGCCCTCATCAGGGGACTCCAGTTAGCAAAACAGCTGGGAGTAGAATACCTCGAGTCTTATGGTGACTCGAAGCTTATCGTCAATAAAGTTCGAGGATAATACGAGGTCCGCCATGAAGACCTGATCTCTTATCACAAAGCAGCGTTGGACGTCATCTCAACCTTCGCTGAATTCTTAATAGAACATGTGCCTCAGCTACAAAACTTAGAAGCTGACGCTCTGGCCGGCCTCGCTGCCTCATTAGCAACATCGGTCGGTATACAATATTTTATTACAGTGGTGGGCCAGGATTTGGCATGCCCCAGAAATAATCTGTGCATACGGACAACTTATGTCACAGATATAGACACCAGCATCAACGTCAAAGACTGGAGATTCCCGTTCATCGACTTTGCCGTCTACAAAATCCTCCCGGAGGACCCAAAAGAAGCAATCTCAGTTAGAAGGCGCTCGCTCTGGTTCTATTATGATACGGCCACTAAAATGCTGTACTGACGCTCCTACGATGGACTTCTCCTCCGATGTCTATTAAAAGAAGAAGCAGCCGAAGCTCTTCGAGAATCTAATGATGAAACATGCGGAGCCCATCAACCAGCTTCTAAACTACAGGATTGACTTTGACATATAAGGCTATTACTGGCCCACCATGATGGCCGATGCTATCGAGTATACAAAAAAATATCGTGCTTGCCAGCTATATGCCGACTTCATCCACAGACCGTTAGAGCCTCTACATCCTACGGTCATCTCTTGGCCATTTGAAGCCTGGGATATGGACATAGTGGGACCTATCACCCCTCCCTCATCCAGGGAACACCGCTTTATCCTAGAAATCACTGACTACTTCTCTAATGTGCAGAAGCAGTACTATTGACAGAGGTAAAAAGCTCAAAGGTGATCATCTTCATTAAACATCACGTCATCTACTATTTCGGGGTACCCCAGAGGATCATCCACGATAACGGTCCATAATTTATCAGCCATGCGTTTAGTAGATTTTGCGATAAGAATCGTATTCAGAATGTGGCATCAACCGCCTACAATCCGACAGCAAACAGATTGGTTAAAGCTTTTAATAAACCATTGTCAAGCTACTCAAAAAGGTCGTATCATCCAACAAGTACGACTGGGACAAAAAGCTCGGTGAATGCCTTTGGGACTATCGTACGACGGTACGGACCCCGACAGGTAACACACCATTCTCTTTGGTCTATGGAAGCGAAGCAGTACTGCCTCTAGAGATCCAGATACCCTCACTCTGAGTGGCAATCATGAACCAGTTGACGGAATAAGACAATCAACGTCCCCGTTTGCAAGAGTTGGAAGCTTTGGGTAAAAAATTCCTCTTGGCTCAATAGTGCATCGAACTTTATCAAGCCCGTATTTTACAGGCTTTCAATAGAAGAGTCAAACAGAGAACTTTCCAAGTAGGCGACCTGGTTCCGGCAGTCAGGAGACCGTTGGTGATGACTCACAAGACACCGGGAAAGTTCGAACCTAAATGGGAAGGACCCTTCATCATAGAGACGATATACTCAAACGGTGCTTACCATCTCGCTCAACCTAATAGGGACTTGTTCATGATGTCTATCAATAGCAAGTTCCTAAAGAAGTACTATTCTTGACATCCTTCAAAATGTACTTTTCTTTCCCTAGTAAGGGAATTTGTGAACCTGATAACCGAGTTCACTCCCTTTCTTTGACAACCCATTGCTTCTGGAACCCAGTTGTTCCGTTGCATCCCCAGTAGGAGAACAACCATGTCCACATCATCTCTGAGTTGCTTCTCTACACCCTACAAAGCAGAATTCTATACTACGTAGGATCATGCTCATTACTTTGTATACCATGTCCACATTAACTCTGAGTAAACATCACATAGAATAATCCCCGCGTTGTTGCACGTCAATCATAGAACATCCACGTCCACATCACGTTTGAGTTGTTCTATACATCCCTACAGAGTTCACTCCTACCACGTCCATATTACCTAAGAGTAGGAAAGCTCTATAATTAACCCGTATTTACCACATCCATACTACATCTGAGTAAATATAACGATTTTCTCCATTCTCAACTTATTATCTGTACCTAGAAACCAAGGTGCACAAAAGATAATAGGTCCACCCAAAAAATCACAGATTCATCACAAGAATGAACAAAGTAAAAAGTTCTTTATTTCTTCAAAACAAGAAGTGGAAGGACTATATTTGTAAAAGAAATAAAAAGAGAGACATCTGCGTATCTAACTAAAAGAAACAAAATAAAGGATAAAGAAACTAAGGGTCAGTGGATAGCTCGTCAATACGACGCTTCAAACCTTCGGTACTGGTCTCTATAGTCGCCAAAATGCGACGCTCAGCCTCGCGACGTACCGTCTGTTTGGCCTCAGAGGCGAGATCAGCTTCATGTTTATCATCCAATTCCTTCTTCTGACGAAGCAAGAAGGCCACATGGCGTGTGAAGTTTACCGTTTCTTCTTTAAGCTAGACGAGTTCAGCCTGTGCTCGTCCAGAATCAGCCAAAAGTTGAGCCAGTTGCTCCTGAAGAAGGCGAATCTTGGCGTCGACTTCCACTATGTTAGCATTCAGGGCTTCCTACAGATTGACCTTCTCTTTCATAGAAGAAGACAATCTCTCCTCCTTGGCCTCAGCATCGGCCAGCTCCTGCTCCCAGATAGCTATGGTGTCAGAATAGGCTGACTCAACCTCAGCCACTAGCTTGTTCTGCTCTTCCTCTATCAAAGCGGAGAAATCATTCCGTCGAATGTTCTGGAGCTCAGCAAGGTGATGGTCGAGCTCAGCAACAGAAGCCTCCAAGATCTCTGCCAAGTAGTCGTGACCCTGATGAGTTCGGATCAACACGATATACAGGATCACCATTGCCTTCGCAGTCGCGAAGTTCCCTCCTTTATCCAGCACAGCCGAGACCCCTCTTCTCTACATCTTGTATACGGCCTCAACGATGAACTTTACATATTTATCTCCATCGGCCAACACTAGAGGTGTCATAGCAGGAATTGTCGGAGCTACTACATGAGCCGGGAGAGCAGTTGACCCTACAAAGGCTTTTACACCTGAGGCTGACGATGTAGCCATCGCTTGGTTCACAGGAGACTCAGTTGCCGTACCTTCGAGGTTCAAGGCCGGAGCCTCAATATTCACGGACTCTGTCCAACCGATGATGTTGACAGAACCACCAACTATCGGAGCTGAGTCTCCGGAGGAGCCCAACACTGTCCTCTAAGTAGAAGCGACGGAGGGGGTGTCTTCTACCACGGGGCCCTTGTCCTTGTCTGAACTGACCCCAGAAGGCCCCACAACATTCGAGGCCGCCATAACAGACCCTGAAGCAACATCTGCAACTGGGATAGATTCACTACCAAAATACAGTAAATTAGCGACGGACTATTAACGACGGAAATTTTCAGTCGGCGTTAGCGACGGCTTCGTGGCCACTCGCCGACGGATTACCGACCACACGCCTTTATATTTTTATTTTAATTTTAGGGGGGAAAGGTCGCACATCCGTCGCTAGGGTGTCGGAGATATAGCGACGGAAGGCCAGTCGTCGGTACTCAGTCGATTATTTAGCGAGAATTGTGTAGAGAATTGACGGGACATTTCTTCGACTATGTAGCGACGGATATTCAGTCGGCAAGTATCAAAAATTGCGACTACCGGGCGACGGACTATAGACCGTCGCTAGTCCGTCGTTAAATATACGTTCCAGACTTTAAATGAAACGGCGGGGGGAACTTTTCGCATTCCCCCTAAATTCACTCTTTCTCCTCTCTCTCTCTCTCCCGCGGCTTCGGTAATCGACGTCGGTGTCGGTGTCGGCATCGGCGTCGGCGTCCTCGTCTCTCTCTCTTCCGAAGGTAATCCCCTCTCTCTCTCTCCTCGATCTCTCTCTCTCTCTCTCGCGGTGTCGTATAGGGGCAGCGGAGGCGGCGGGCTTGGGGCAGGGGCATCGGAGGCTGGGCGGCGGGCTTGGGGCTGGGGCGTCGGAGGCTGGGCGGCTGGCATGAGTCGGGGACTGGGCGGTGGGCTTGGGGCGAGGGCGTCAGGGGCTGGGCGGCGGGCTTGGGGCTGGGGCGTCGGGGGCTGGGCGGCTGGATTTGGTCGAGGTCTGGGCGGTGGGCTTGGGGCGGGGGCGTCGGGGGCTGGGCGGCGGGCTTGGGGCTGGGTCGTCGGTGGCTGGGCGGCTGGCTTGGGTCGGGGGCTGGGCGGTGGGCTTGGGACGGGGGCGTCGGGGGCTGGGCGGCGGGCTTGGGACGGGGGCGTCGGGGGCTGGGCGGCTGGCTTGGGACGGGGGCATCGGGGGCTGGACGGCGGGCTTGGGGCGGGGGCGTCGGGGGCTGGGCGGCGGGCTTGGGGCGGCGACGTCGGGGGCTGGGCGGCTGGTTTGGGGCGGAGGCGTCGGGGGTATATGCAACCGACGCACAGCCATAAGCACTCTTCATATATATATGCAACCGAACTACTGGGAGGCGGGCTTGGGGCAGCGGGCTTTGGTCGGGGGCGGCGGGGGGCTTTGCTTCTCAAATTCATCTGAGTTTATATATTGGCTAAATAATGTGTTATCCATATTGGGTATTATCCATTAGTTTGGTGGTGTTTGGATTAGTAAATGTGAATATGGGGTTTGGATTCATGGTGTATATGTTCACTGTCTCAAGGACGGTGCGAGTTCTATCAGTTGTGTGCTTCTATATAGATGTATTTATCTATACATCTAGCTGTGATATACATATGTGTATGTGACAATCTCAGTTAGCGAAGGACTAGTGACCGGTTAGCGACGGATATTTCCAGCTCTATTTGCATTAATCTACGGTACGACATGGTGATCAGGACATAGTCCCTGCAGCCATTCGACTGGCGAGGCAGAAACTATGTAGCCGTAGATAAAGTTGACTGTCCTCCGACCCTCATCCCTCAGCAATAATGATACGACAACCTATCACTATATCTTATATAGTAGTAGATGATGTCTTAGTATTACATTATGTGAGTTCATCTTGATTCTGTTATATCCTTCAGATACTAGATACGATAAGAACATATACTACACGATATGTATACAGAATATAGATGATTCACACTAATGTATGCTAGAATGAATTTTGGGTTGTGTTCTGAGCCATCCGTTCTCACACTTAAAACACATAGGAATTAGTAGTGTGAGAGCGCCGGAGAGAGTGAGAGCGCCGGAGGAGGGGGAGGAGAGAGAGAGAAAGAGAGAGAGAAAGAGAGAGAAAGAGTAAAATGGTACGATATGGTGAAGTAGTACTGTATTTTGGCTCCAGTTCCAGCTCCATTTGTATTAATCTACGGTACGACATGGTGATCAGGACATAGTCCCTGCAGCCATTCGACTGGCGAGGCATAAACTATGTAGCCGTAGATAAAGTTGACTGTCCTCCGACCCTCATCCCTCGGCAATGATGATACGACAACCTATCACTATATCTTATATAGTAGTAGATGATGTCTTAGTATTGTATTATGTGAGTTCATCTTGATTCTGTTACATTCTTCAGATACTAGATACGATAAGAACATATACTACACCATATGTACAAAACATAGATGATTCACACTAATGTATGCTAGAATAAATCTTGGGTTGTGTTCTGAGCCATCCGTTCTCACACTTGGCAAAAAATCAAATTTTTTATACTTTATCGGCTTTCAAAAATGTACTCAAATTACATGATGGTTCCTTTAGTTAGCTTGCTTATGTTACAATTATATTATTTGTGACTATCGATCTTACCAGATAGCACCCTTGACCCGAGGAGTGGCACATCGTTTGAGGGAAACAGTGAATGCTGAGGTGGCTCCTCCTACAGTTAAGGAGGAAGTGGCACCGGTTGCTAGTGAGACCGGGAGTTCTATTCATCCAGCACCAGTAGCTAGTGAGACCGGGAGTTCTATTCATGCAGCACTTGCAAGGGACGATATCTCTCCTCACGCCAAAAATCTCGCTTTTTCGAGGTGGTTGCATGATCGTATCACTGAGCGTTTGCGTGAGCTGCATGGTTCTTATTAGCTATTAGTACTTATTTGTATTGGACTATTTATATTGGGTTGTTTTTGTATTAGACTATTTGTATTGGACTACATATATGAATTAGTATTGTGTCAATCTCTAAATTGTATTGGACTACGACATGGTGATCAGGACATAGTCCCTGCATCCATTCGACTGGCGAGGCAGAAACTATGTATCCGTAGATAAAGTTGACAGTCCTTCGACCCTCATCCCTCGACAATGATGATACGACAACCAACAAGAGAGGATACTCTGAGAGATCCATCTGAGTAGGACGTATACTCTAAGAGATCACCTTTACAAGAATGATATCAGTAGTAGGATTGAGTGTTAGAGGAGATATTATCAGAGTATACGTCCTACTCAGATGGGTCTCTCACCGTTACTATTTTTTTCTGACAGCAAGGTGGATGTGCTCCGTCAACAGATTCTTGCTCCGAGCCAAAGCTTTGCCCCGGAGCTCAAGTGGACATCCTTCGTGTAGAGCTCGAGTGAGAGGTTCCTGACAGCATGGTGGTCTCCTTTGTCAAAGTATCCGTGCTCATCCCACATTGGTTGTGGGACGAGCACAGATACTTTAACAAAGGAGACCACCATGCTGTCAGGAACCTCTCACTCGAGCTCTACACGAAGGATGTCCACTTGAGCTCCGGGGCAAAGTTTTGGCTCGGAGTAAAATCTGTTGACGGAGCACATCCACCATACTGTCAGAAAAAATTAGTAACGGTAAGAGACCCATCTGAGTAGGACGTATACTCTGATAATATCTCCTCCAACACTCAATCCTACTACTGATATCATTCTTGTAAAGGTGATCTCTCAGAGTATACGTCCTACTCAGATGGATCTCTCTGAGTATCCTCTCCGGTTGGGTTGTGTTCTGAGCCATCCATTCTCACACTTAAAATATATATGAATTAGAATTGTGTTTTATATTTTCGGTGAACCTAGGGATTTGATTCTGTATTTTTTATTTTGGTTTCTGTATTTTGGCTCCAGCTCCATTTGTATTAATCTACGGTACGACATGGTGATCAGGACATAGTCCCTGCAGCCATTCGACTGGCGAGGCAGAAACTATGTAGCCGTAGATAAAGTTGACTGTCCTTCGACCCTCATCCCTCGGCAATGATGATACGACAACCTATCACTATATCTTATATAGTAGTAGATCATGTCTTAGTATTACATTATGTGAGTTCATCTTGATTCTGTTACATTCTTCAGATACTAGATACGATAAGAACATATACTATACCATATGTACAGAACATAGATGATTCACACTAATGTATGCTAGAATGAATCTTGGATTGTGTTCTGAGCCATCCGTTCTCACACTTGAAGATAAATCGAATTATAACGACGGATATTAGGTTACTCTTTAGGATAATTGATGTCTATTTTATATTAATTTGGTTTGGTCTATATGATTCTTGGATAATTGGTATGCATTAAATTCGTATGTGCATATTTGGTCTATGTGATTCTTGGATAATTGGTGTGCATTATATATTTGGTCTATGTGATTGTTGGATAATTGGTGTGCATTATATATTGGTTTGGTTTATGCATATTTTTGTGAACAGGGAAAGTGCTGCAATTTTTTTCAAAAAAATTCTCAGTTACCGACGGACTAGTGACCGGTTA
The DNA here is from genome assembly GCA_029216955.1 of Iris pallida. Taxonomy (NCBI): domain Eukaryota; kingdom Viridiplantae; phylum Streptophyta; class Magnoliopsida; order Asparagales; family Iridaceae; genus Iris; species Iris pallida. The sequence goes on along the minus strand of JANAVB010033219.1, from coordinate 17,589,545 downwards.
GCGACGAATATTTCCAGCTCCATTTGCATTAGTCTACGGTACGACATGGTAATCAGGACATAGTCCCTGCAGCCATTCGACTGGCGAGGCAGAAACTATGTAGCCGTAGATAAAGTTGACTGTCCTCCGACCCTCATCCCTCGGCAATAATGATACGACAACCTATCACTATATCTTATATAGTAGTAGATGATGTTTTAGTATTACATTATGTGAGTTCATCTTGATTCTGTTACGTTCTTCAGATACTAGATACGATAAGAACATATACTACACCATATGTACAGAACATAGATGATTCACACTAATGTATGCTAGAATGAATCTTGGGTTGTATTCTGAGCCATCCGTTCTGATCAAGCATCTTCCTTCTCCTCTCTTCCACCATGGCTCTGAACCCATCTGCTCCTCCCTACTTTCCTTCTTCTTATTTGACTCTCTCAGCCACATATGATATCCAGCTCAAGTGTAAAGTCAGGGGAGAAGAAGTGGGCAGGAAGAGGAGGGGAAAGCAGCACAACAGGCGGCATGACCCAGAGGAAGTACATAGTTTTTCTTCAACATCCGTAGGAGAACTATAAGGATATATCTTTTCACAATATGTTACCTTGTCAAAGACCCTTCATGTGAATATCATGTTACCCGCGGTGTCGGAAGACTAACATGTCATAAGTTTTTAAGCCGTGTGTTTTAACATAATCCTCCCAACTCTTTCCTCCTAGGTAGTAATCTTGCATTGTTACATAGCAGGAAAGAGTTTGGAGGATTATGTCAAAACACACGGCTTTGAAAATTATGACATGTTAGTCTTCCGATACCGCGGTAACATGGTTGTCAAATTAAGGGTCTTTGGCAAGGTGATATGTTGTGAAAAGATATATTCTTATAATTTTCCTACGTATGTTGAAGAAAACCTCTGTCCTTCCTCCGGATCATGTCGCCGGCTGTGCTGCTTCCCCCTCCTCTTCCTGCCCACTTCTTCTCCTCCGACTCTACACTTGAGATGGATATCATATGTGGTTGAGAGAGTCAAATAAGAAGAAGGGAAGTAGGGAGGAGCAGATGGGTTCAGAGCCATGGTGGAGGAGAGGAGAAGGAAAATGCTTGATCAGAACTTGAGGTAGAAAAGTTGTGACGTTGATAGCGTGAGAGAGGGAGAGGGTGAATGGATGGAGGGAAGTGGCTGCATGCCTTTGGCTCACTCGAGCGATATTTGTCCCTCTATCCTCATCCCTCGACAATGATGATACGACAACCTATCACTATATCTTATATAGTAGTAGATGATGTCTTAGTATTACATTATGTGAGTTCATCTTGATTCTGTTATATCCTTCAGATACTAGATACGATAAGAACATATACTACACCATATGTACAGAACATAGATGATTCACACTAATGTATGCTAGAATAAATTTTGGGTTGTGTTCTGAGCCATTCGTTCCCATACTTGGCAATTAAGCCATTCGACTGGCGAGGCAAAACTATGTATTCGTCGATAAAGTTGACTGTCCTCTGACCCTCATCCCTCGGCAATGATGATACGACAACCTTTCACTATATCTTATATAGTAGTAGATGATGTCTTAGTATTACATTATGTGAGTTCATCTTGATTCTGTTATATCCTTCAGATACTGGATACGATAAGAACATATACTACACCATATGTACAGAACATAGATGAGTCACACTAATGTATGCTAGAATGAATTTTGGATTGTGTTCTGAGCCATTCGTTCCCATACTTGGCAATTACACATGTGAAATAGAACTGATTATGTTTAGTTTGTCTTACGATACAGATTTTCACATCCAAATTGAAATGGATCGTTACTTTGTTGATCGTACATGGATGTACTAGCAGATCAACCTCCTGGACCGTAGGTACTTATAAGTATTGACCGTATCGGATTAGTATCGATCTATCGTTTTGGTATGGGTCGTATCGGTTGGTATTGGTCTTAGCGAATTGGTATTGTCCTATCAGATATGTATCGGCCGTATAGCTAGGATTCATATTGGCCTTATCGATTTGGTATCGGTCATATCCGATAGGTATCGGCCGTGTTGGATTATTATATACCATTTCGGATTAGTATCGTGGAAGGTTTAGTAACAATTGTACTTGGATTTCTCTCTTCTAGAGCTAGATTACCTTGGTTTTCTCTCTTCTAGCTGTACAGTTGTTACTAAACCTTCCACGATACTAATCCGAAATGGTTTATACTAATCCAACACGGCCGATACCTATCGGATATGACCGATACCAAATCGATAAGGCCAATATGAATCCTAGCTATTCGGCCGATACATGTACATATCGGATATAGGACGATACCAATTTGTTAAGGCCAATACCAATATGATACGTCCTATACCAAACCGATAGACCGATACTAATCTGATACACTAGATACTAAGTACATCCGGCCTATACCAGCGGATCCACCAATTACTGCACGATAGGCCCAACGACTCCAATTACATCCGGTTATTGGTGAGTACATGATTACATAGTAATTCTGTTAGTCTTGTGATACAGATTTTTACTCTCTCATGCTACCAACGTCACAACTTTTTCAGTGCTGTTCCCTCTAATGATGATGAACGCAAAAAACCAACGTCACAACTTTTATAATTTGAGTAAATTTCTTTACCCTATATGAAAATTTATGTTATCAGAAAGATGGCTCCTAGGACTCGTCGAGGTGGTGCTGCTAGTCGAGGAAGGGGTCGAGGCAAGAAACCCTTGGAGGTCAACACGAAGGAAGTCCCCGTCGTCAAACAAGAGCCGGTGACTGTTAAGGAGGAGGTGTTACCAAAGGTCGAGGTCAAGAAAGAACCGATGACCATCAGGAAAGAGATTGCTCCCAAGCTTGAAGTTAAGGAGGAGCCACCGTCAGAGAGTAGTAGCATCGGGACCGACCCTCCTGTCCCTACAGAAGACCTCAACCAGATTGAGCCTTCGTATGCAAAGTGGCTGATAGAATGGTACATGCCTCAACGCAACTATGATCCCTGGCTGTGAGGATTCATCGTCTGACTTGTGGTCTTTGTTGAGGCCAAAGTCGATTTTCCTATGTGTTTTGGAATATTTGTGGAAATTTTGGAATATTTGTGGGAATTTTAGAATATTTGTGGGAATTTTGGAATATTTGTGCTAGGATCGGATTATAACGACGGATATTAGGTTACTCTTCAGGATAATTGATGTCTATTTTATATTAATTTGGTTTGGTCTATATGATTCTTGGATAATTGGTGTGCATTAAATTTGTATGTGCATATTTGGTCTATGTGATTCTTGGATAATTGGTGTGCATTATATATTTGGTCTATGTGATTGTTGGATAATTGGTGTGCATTATATATTGGTTTGGTTTATGTATATTTTTGCGAACAGGGAAAGGTCTGTAATTTTTTTTTTAAAATATTCTCAGTTAGCGACGGACTAGTGACCGTTGCGCGACGGATATTACCAGTTTTCGACTACTGTTCGACGGCAAATCTGTCGCTAACTGGAGATTTGAAAATGTTTTCAGGTAGCGACGGGTGGTCGACGGAATATCCGTCGGCACAGTTCTGATGGTACATAGTTCGACGGAATAGCGACGACTTTTCTGTCGCCCTTGTTCTGGAAATACCAAGAATTTCCAGAACATGGTCGACGGAAAAGTCGTCCTTATTCCGTTGCACCGCCTTTTGTTAGCGACAGTTGTCGACGGAATAGCGACGACTCATCCGTCGCCATGGTGCTGGAAATGCCTGCCTCTTCCAGAACCTGGTCGACGGATTTTTCGTCAGCAAACCGTCGCTAATCCGTCCTTTGTTATCGACGGCGGTTGACAGATTAGCGACAGAGCGATACACTCCGATACACTATTACGACGGTTTACCAATGGAACTTTACGTCGCTATTGTCTAAACAGTTCAGTATTTAATACTTGAAATGGACGACAGTCCGTCGAAAAGTAGTCGCTTATGCTTCGTATTGTGAAGTCGAAATGCTGTCGCTAGTCCGTCGCGTGACGACTACGTAGCGACGGACCGTTATTAGCGACGAGCTGATTGCCGACGGATTTTTTGGCCAAAACCCGTCAGTGATCGGTCGCTAATAGAATTCCCGTCGGACTGGCGACGGATCTGGCCGTCGCTAAATCGGTAAATTTTGGTAGTGATTCTTTTACCCCTGACGAATGGACAAGAGCAGCATCTGGAGGGAGAATGGACCCTCCTGTCTCTTTTTCAATTGAAACAGGAGTAGGACTCGGCAAATGAGTCACTTCCCCTTCAACAGCACCGGTTTCCAGAACAGGAGTAGGACTTGGCAGGCGAGCGCCCTCAGTCCCCATCACTGGGACAGGGGTAGGGCTCGAAAGTGAAATTTCCTGTAAAGCTGGTTTCCTCATACCGTGACTAGGAGAGGACTCAGCTGCTAACTCCTCAGTCTGCTCCTCTCCGCCCGTCACGGAGTCCTCTTCAAAGTTCTCAACGTCCTCTTCGGAGACGTCATCCGGAGAGGATGAATCCCATTTATCCCCCTTACCTGAAGGGTCTTGCATTTTAACTTCCTTCGGGGCTCCTACACCAGTCGTTGGGGTCCCCACAGTTGTTTGCTTCACCGCCTGTAAAGACTCTGCTTCATCTCCCTGACTAGTTGGTGGAGAAGGCTTAATGTTCTCAGATGCTGCAGCATCATCTCCGGCCCGGTCCAAAGAGGCTGAAACTCCACCGAAATGGCATCATCCAAAGTCTCCTCCACGAGAGATGTAACACCTCAGTCCCAAATACATAGAACTAGGTACGTATCCATGCCAGCTGCATACATACGAAGTATACTCCAATATATGGAAACCTCGTATGAATACATAAGCTATAAAATACAGTAAACCAAGAGTAATCTAATCTCATCCACAAATGAAGAATAAAAGATATCATATAATCAACTGTAATAAGTCTTCATACAATACGTTAGGCGGAGACAAATCCACTACCAACAAGTAAGGAAAAATATACATGGAAATGGAAATGATTTGGCGGGAGTAGCAAAGAAAGACCCAAGACATGTCATCTCCGAATGAATAGAGAAGATCGCGACCTCGGTTAGAACACCTGCAATATCACAGAAGCACACACCTGGAGAGATAACCAGGTCCTCAGAGGGACGTAACAATATACATAAAGAATATGCCACATAACTGAATATATATACCATGTCATAAATCACAAGTAAAGTAAATAGTCCCACTCGTAACAAGATCCAATACCTCATCATCGAAACAGTGGACTACCCCTACAGCCAAACAAGGACAAGGGGTGGCACACTATGCCGCGATGAGACATTGTCCCAAGCTATTAATGGGACGGGGTGATATGACATTTGACGAGGGTTACCTGACCATTCTAATGTGTTTATGCAATAAGAACAAACCTTCAACGCATGGACACTCTGGCTCAGTAGCAGTAATCTCATGTATGGTCCCATCAGGATACCAGGGACCTCAAAGCATAACATTCATCGAATGTCAGAGGCCAGCAGTAAATCTGGTATCAGGATCCAGGACAGTATCTCCCGCGGAGATAACCGGCAATAGGGAAGTGCATACTTGGCCCATACGTTAAGGAACTGTTCTTTCTACCCAATGCCTAACGGAGTCACATCCATGACTCATATACCTCTACTAACTGCTAAGTCTCCTAACATGCCTCTATTAGCAGTTAGCCCTAACGCATGCGCATGGGGGATCAGTCCATACGTAAGAACCTCTACATGCTACTCATCTTACACATCCTCGTGGTACAACTGTGTCAAGATATATGCAATATACTACAAACGGTAGTCTCTTAACTCTAAGTCCACATGCAATCAAAGGATAATAACAAAGTATATATAATATCACTGAGCAGACAGTAAATCAAGAACGGTAAGAACTGGAAATAAATGAACAGTGATATGTAATAAAATACAAACTGAATATAAATAGTATAATGGCAAGGTATTTTGCCTGAGGTTTGTGTAAAAGAGAATAATCCAGTAGCTCGAACAGACAAATAAACGAAGCAAAAAAAGCCAAATCCCGCAGATGACTCCGGATGCTGCAACAAACATCACGAACAAGTTTGGAATATAAGATATGCCTGGGAAACGCCTGTCCAAAAGTTAAATTCTGGAACAGGGGCAAAATCGTAATTTCGGGTCAAAACGATATCTGCCGTTGGACCCGCTTTACACCGATATGCGTGCCAATATCTACGATCTCTAAAGTTGTCAAACTACATGTCTACAGATTTGTTTTGATGAGACGATCCCAACGGTATGTCCAATTTTGGATTCCGGTGGGCCGTGCACAAAATCGCCCGTTGAGTGGGATTGTGGGCCCGCTAAAATGGCGTCCCGATCAATCTTCTCAGAATTGAACCAAACTTGGCTCACGGGACCAGAAAAATATTTTGAGTCCAATGGCGCAAGTTTTGTCGCGATTTGATGAGTGTACACGAAGTTGTGACTTAATTTGCAAAAGGTCGATACGGGGTATCTCGACGGATACGCACTGATTTCGTCGCACACATGCAACGAAATCGGGTTCCGTCAGTTCCTACACATTGACAACATCCATACGCGCCTTTTGATGTGTATAGTGCATGACCACGTCGCCCGGTTTGTCGGGACGGACGTCCTATCGGGGTATTTTTCTAATTTTTGAAAACATAATTTAAAATTTTTCGTAAAACTTTAACAACCTGTAAGTTTTTACACACTAGATGAAAAGTGAATCCAGAAGGTGCGTTACAATCTTGGTTATGTTGTCTTTGACTGTCTTTAATTAGTTTCTACAAAATCCTATTGTACGGAAAGAAAAGCGGCCGACAAGTTGGTATTTTAAAACAGTTTTAATATTTCAGAAAAGTGGTTTTTCTCCAATTTCGTCTCAATTTTTCGAGCAAGTTGGATGGCAATGTCAAAATCCACCTAGGGGATCTCGAAGAGGGTCATGTGGGCTTTCTACACGAATTTACGGATCGAAAATCGGAGTAGAATTGACAAAGAAATTGATCGGGGAAGTGGAATACCTTAAAGTGGGAATTTGTTGTTTTATTGTTGTTGTTGTCGCCGTGACGATCGGGAGGCGGAGATGCTGTCGCTCCGGCGAGGCTGGCACGCACGTCGAGGAGTGGAAGGAGGAGAGAGGAATTTGATTAGGGTTTAGTTCATATATATATATATATATGTATGTTTATATATATATATATATATATAAGGTTGGGGGGGGGGTCGGCCTATTGTAAGTGCTGCTAATGTTGCTAGTTTCTTTGTAAAGGGGGGGGGGGGGGGCACAATGGGCTGCTGCTAGTTAATTAGTTGTGGTCGGTTCCTACTTTGGTGGGCCGACCACATAGCCTTTTTTTGTATTTATTTTTTCTCTTTTCTTTTTCTTTAAAATCTTTTTAAACCTTATATATATATATATATATATATATATATATATATATATATATATATATATATATATATATATATATATATTTGCATATATCCATAAATTTCCACCATAAATCTTATTTAAAAATTTAAATACTAAATTAAATATTATCTACCCAATTATTTAATATATTTAAACATATCTACATATATATAAAATTCAAATCACAATAAATCAACTAAAAATAATAATAATAATAATATCTCTATAGAATAATCATGTTTATTAAATCTTCGCAAATAACTTTTAATAATAATAAATTAATAAAATCTTTCTAATGGGTGAACTTATACCGTACACCCTTATCCGGGTCCAAAAATTTGTACATATATTGTACGATATTATTTAATAATAAAATACCAATAATAGTACGAATAATTAAATAATTAGAAATTGCAAATAAAATTCTAAAGTAATTTAGAAAATATTTGTATATACATAAAATATGCCTACATGGCCACATTTGGTCATACTACATGCTTACATGGGCTTAAATTGGTTCGGGCCCAATTCGGACTGGTTTGGACAAACCGGATCATCTAAAAATCAATATATAAAATAATATATAAATAAAATATTTTAAATGCGTTATTTCACAACTCGGCCTGGTTTTCCTAGTTCGGACTGAACTATGGCTAAGCCTCCCGCGACATGGCTAATATACTGGTCAAAGCACACTGCTACATCTTTTGTGCCAAAATTCATGGTCGCCTTGTGCTCAAAACACAACAATGGCTAAGGTCATTTTTAATAATTAATAAAAACCATAAATTGTATAAATTAAATTTGAAGTCTAATAAAATAATAAAAAAATAATTTAAAAAAATAGGGATTTTACTTCCTACCCAACTTCCAAGAATTTCGTCCTCGAAATTTAGGATTAATAGGGTAGATATGGTTGAGGGATAGGAAGAGTTCGTCAATACCAAAATGCAATTAAATTTTTGGAAGAGGCGATAAAACGACATTCAACACCACCATGCAATATAAAATTGTGGAGTCGATATATACAAAAATATATCATGGTTATGGAATTGAATAAGGGTTTCTAATGAAGGTAGCAAAATTTTGAATATCCAATTTTAGAGAACAGTAAGGAATTGAGTAGGCCAAAGAGAATAAATTAGGCATTTAGGAGATGTGATTCCTTAAGGGAGAACTGGATACTAATCGTCTTGGTCGAGGGTTTGATTAAGTGATGATTAGAATCACTCTCGTGCGTTCAAGAGGGGTTGGAAGGGCACGATGAAATTTCTAGGATTGGGGAGAACAAGAGTTTAAGGTGAGGATATAACCACATGAGTAGGTCGGTGGCTATCTAAATTCGTGTTGAAATAACTGATAGGAAAATGAAAGGTGATATCTTGCATCTAGCTATCATGCACAGTGCCTGGTCTTTCTATTATAAGTAAAGTAAAAACAATAAAGAGTTCAAGGACTATGCTATCGAGTACGAATATGTGGTTCATAGGCGACGGAAATAATTCAAATGAGAGTTGTCAATACTGTCGCGGATGAGACTCTAAGGCAAGTTTACTATGTCTCCATCCACGTAGAATAATATGTGATAAGTGAACCAAAGTGCAATAGGTTGATCAGACCATCATGTACCGGTTCTGATTAGATAATATGTTAGTGGGTGCACCCAATAAAATATGTAATGATCAAGCTTGATAACGAAATAAGCTTGCAAACTGAAGCTACATTAGCAACATGAGATAGTCAAAATATGAGCAAGGGAGGTACTGATGAAGGAATTTTAAATAGTCCAAGATCTTTTAAAATCAAGGCTCGCCCGAAGTTTGGGCCTATACAGTTGTCTTGGTTGACTAGCTAAGTTAGGGTCCTCTGAACTTATAGTCTAAGCAAACTTATCAACATGGGTCACAAGGACAAAGGCTTTGTTGGGCCGTGAGGTATTCTACCCAACTTACAAGGGTTAAACTAGTAATGGGATGGGACAATGGGTTAAGCAATCAAGATAAAGCACAAATTTAAGCATTTAAGGAACTAAGTAAAACAAAATTCACCTATCGGGTTAAGGGATTGAGTCAAGGTTGGATCTCTTAATTGAAGTCGGGAAGTATTATGGTGTCAAGGTAGAGGTTATAGTTTGGCCATTTTGACCAGAAGGTCATATCATGAAAATAGTGTACAAGGAGACGTGTTTTAGTGGGACATGATATATCTACATGAAGGTGGACTTGTCTAGGTCTTACATATGAAATTTATTGGAAGGAAAAGTCTAGTATTGTGCTCCAAATATCCAAGTCACGGTAAGGGACGCCAAAAGATCAAAAATAGAAGGTGGAGTTTACGAGGTGATAATTAATGCACAAAATAAAGAAGATCAAGTTAAAGCATGAAATAAAATTAATTAAAGAATCCAATAAAAATAATTTAGGAACACAATTCCGGAGAGAAGATAGTCTTCTAGATGAATACAGTTAAGGAATCATTAGATCTTTATTCAAATTACAAATGGGTTAGAAGGTCACAATTAAAAGATCTAGAATTGAAGGAAGGTCGAGTAAGTTAAGGTGGAAATACAGTCACATAGCTTGGTAGATGACTAACAACACTTGTGTACATACTATTATCATGGTCATGAGTGATTGGCAGTTCAGTGTGGAATACTGTGGAATTCATCCATCTTATTTCGACTCTCTTGGTTGTCCACCATTAAAATTTTGCTCAAATCTTCTCCAAAAGTCTGTAAATAAAATTTTCAAAATAACCACCCAAAATTTGTATTCACTGCAAGTCGTTCAATTTAATCATGACCAAATTTAAATCACTTTCATAAATCTCAAAGCAAACTTTATCACGTTACTACTAACCTTTTCCAAATTAACGTTTAAATTCAACTATTTAACTCAAGAGTTCATAATTTACGAATCCATAAAAATTTTACAATCAATCAAAAATTTAACACTCTAAAATTTTCAAATAACTCATAACAAAACTCTTAGCGTATTAAAAGCAATCTCAAAAATTAAGCTCAATGCTCTCATCAATTTTAACTTCTATTCATGCTAAGTTATTCCAACAAAATCACAACTTTTAAATGGTAACTTCCTTTAATCAATCAAAATAATTTTCCATCACATCCTTCGAAATTCTTCCAAATTTTTTAATATTAGCAATCCCTCATTAAACTAAATTTTCAAATAATCTTATCAGTCAAAATCTTTTTTTTTTACCAAAAATCTAAATAGATTTGTAAATCCTCAATCATAGGACACCATTTAAAATAAAAATTTCTCAAAAATCATTTCATAACTTTCAAATATTTTAAACCAAAATTCACCGTCATTACTTCCACTTAAAATTCAAATTTTACTAAACACGAAAATCGCAAGTTGTACAACTCAAATTTAAATAATTCCTATGGCCATTTTTAAAAGCTAAGATCATTTTCAAACCAAATTTATAACTGTTCAAAGGTGTATAACTATAATACAATAAATCATAAACATCAAAACTCAAAAATCAAATAAATTTTATATTTGTTCAAAGATGTATATCTATCACCCAAAACTCATAAATATCATAACTCGAAAAGCAAATCAATTTTATACTTGTGCAAAGATGTATTGCTATAACCCAATAAATCATAAATATCAAATCTAAAAAAGCCAATCAATTTCTTAAATCAAGGGTATAAAGATTCTAGCTATTTTTTTTCCTTCCTGTAGTATCAATCCTATGGTGTTTACTATTTAGAAATCTCAAGATTAAAACCTTCCTTGGTAGTATCATACTTTACAAATTACTAATCATTAATTCACACAAAAAAGCCTTTTTAACTCAATTAGAGTCTTGAATGTATTCCAATTGCCAATATAACCATTCTAGCCATATGTGTGACCTATGAGCATATACTAATGTAGTCATCTTCCTAGTTGATACTAAACACGAAAATAAGAATCGACGGTAGAAAGGAATCAAGCAAGGTGCAATTCAAGGAAGTCGAACGAGAGTTCGGAATTTGAAGCCAAGGGAAGAGGTCAAGCTGTATGGATGAGATTCCTAAATTCTAATCCTATATTGCAGGCTCACATTGGTATAATTACGTAACCGAAGTGATGAACTCGACCTGCATGGGCCACCACAAAAACATGTAATGTTCCAGTTCCAAAATACTTAGGACTAGGTACGTATCCATGCCAGCTGCATACATACGAAGTATACTCCAATATATGAAAACCTCGTATGAATACATAAGCTGTAAAATACAGTAAACCAAGATTAATCTAATCTCATCCACAAATGAAGAATAAAAGATATCATATAATCAACTGTAATAAGTCTTCGTACAATACGTTAGGTGGAGACAAATCCACTACCAACAAGTAAGAAAAATATACATGGAAATGGAAATGATTTTGCGGGAGTAGCAAAGAAAGACCCAAGACACGTCATCTCCAAATGAATAGAGAAGATCGCGACCTCGGCTAGAACACCTGCAATATCACAGAAGCACACACTTGGAGAGATAACCAGGTCCTCAGAGGGACGTAACAAGATACATAAAGAACATGCCATATAACTGAATATATATACCATGTCATAAATCACAAGTAAAGTAAATAGTCCCACTCGTAACAAGATCCAATACCTCATCATCGAAACAGTGGACTACCCCTACAGCCAAACAAGGACAAGGGGTGGCACACTATGCCGCGATGAGACATTGTCCCAAGCTATTAATGGGACGGGGTAATATGACATTTGACGAAGGTTACCTGACCATTCTAATATGTTTATGTAATAAGAAAAAACCTTCAACGTATGGACACTCTGGCTCAGTAGCAGTAATCTCATGTATGGTCCCATCAGGATACCAGGGACCTCAAAGCATAACATTCATCGAATGTCAGAGGCCAGTAGTAAATCAGGTATCAGGATCCAGGACCATATCTCCCACGGAGATAACCGACAATAGGGAAGTGCATACTTGGCCTATATGTTAAAGAACTGTTCTTCCCACCCAATGCCTAACACAGTCACATCCATGACTCATATACCTCTATTAACTGCTAAGTCTCCTAACATGCCTCTATTAGCAGTTAGCCCTAACGCATGCGCATGGGGGATCAGCCCACACGCAAGAACTTCTACATGCTACTCATCTCACACTTCCTCGTGGTACAACTGTGTCAAGGTATATGCAATACACTACAAACGGTAGTCTCTTAACTCTAAGTCCACATGCAATCAAAGGATAATAAAAAAGTATATATAATATCACTGAGCAGACAGTAAATCAAGAACGGTAAGAACTAGAAATAAATGAACAGTGATATGTATTAAAATGCAAACTGAATATAAACAGTATAATGGCAAGGTATCTTGCCTGAGGTTTGTGTAAAAGAGAATAATCTAGTAGCTCGAACAGACAAATAAACGAAACAAGAAAAGCCAAATTCCGCAGATGACTCCGGATGCTGCAACAAACATCATGAACGAGTTTGGAATATAAGATATGCCTAGGAAACGCCTGTCCAAAAGTTAAATTCTGGAACATGGGCAAAATCGTAATTTTGGGTCAAAACGATATCCGTCGTTGGACCCTCTTTGCACCGATATGCGTGCCAATATCTACGGTCTCTAAAGTCGTCAAACTACATGTCTACAGATTTGTTTGATGATATGAACCCAACGGTATGTCCAATTTTGGATTCCGGTGGGCCGTGCACAAAATCGCCCGTTGAGTGGGATTGTGGGCCCGCTAAAATGGTGCCCCGATCAATCTTCTCATAATTGAACCAAACTTGGCTTACAGGACCAGAAAAATATTTCGAGTCCAATGGCGCAAGTTTCGTCGCGATTTGATGAGTGTACACGAAGTTGTGACTTAATTTACAAAAGGTCGATACGGGGTATCTCGACGGATACGCACTGATTTTGTCGCACACATGCAACGAAATCGGGTTCCGTCAGTTCCCACACGTCGACAACATCTATACGCACCTTTCGATGCGTATAGTGCACGACCACGTCGCCCGGTTTGTCGGGACGGACGTCGTATCGGGGTATTTTTCTAATTTTTGAAAACAGAATTTAAAATTTTTCGTGAAACTTTAACGTGTAACTTTTTACACACTAGATGAAAAGTGAATCCAGAAGGTGCGTTACAATCTTTGTTATGTTGTCTTTGACTGTCTTTAATTAGTTTCTACAAAATCCTATTGTACAGAAAGAAAAGTGGCCGACAAGTTGGTGTTTTAAAACAGTTTTTAATATTTCAGAAAAGTGATTTTTCTCCAACTTCTTCTCGATTTTTCGAGCAAGTTGGATGGCCATGTCGAAATCCACCTAGGGGATCTCGAAGAAGGTCATGTGGGCTTTCTACACGAATTTACGGATAAAAAATTGGAGTAGAATTGACAAAGAAATTGATCGGGGAAGTGGGATACCTTAAAGTGGGAATCTGTTGTTTTATTGTTGTTGTTGTCGCCGTGACGATCGGGAGGCGAAGATGCTGTCGCTCCGGCGAGGCTGGCACGCACGCTGAGGAGTGGGAGGAGGATGGAGGAGCGAGAAGGAGAGAGGAATTTGATGAGGGTTTAGTTCATATACATGTATGTATATATATATAAGGTTGGGGGGGGGGGGGGGGGGTCGGCCTATTGTAAGTGTTGCTAATGTTGCTAGTTTCTTTGTAAAGGGGGGGGGGGGGGAGGGGGCACAATGGGCTACTGCTAGCTAATTAGTTGTGGTCGGTTCCACTTTGGTGGGGCCAACCACATAGCCTTTTTTTAATTTATTTTTTCTCTTTTCTTTTTCTTTCAAATCTTTTTAAACCTTTTCTATATATTTATAACCATGTATATATATGCATATATCCATAAATTTCCACCATAAATCTTATTTAAAAATTTAAATACCAAATTAAATATTGTCTACCCAATTATTTAATATATTTAAACATATCTACATATATATAAAATTTAAATCACAGTAAATCAACTAAAAATAATAATAATATCTCTATAGAATAATCATGTTTATTAAATCTTCATAAAATAAATTTTAATAATAATAAATTAATAAAATCTTTCCAATGGGTGAACTTATACCGCACACCCTTATCCGGGTCCAAAAATTTGTACAAATATTGCACGATATTATTTAATAATAAAATACCAATAATAGTACGAATAATTAAATAATTAGAAATTGCAAATAAAATTCTAAAATAATTTAAAAAATATTTGTATATACATAAAATATACCTACATGGCCACATTTGGTCATACTACATGCTTACATGGGCTTAAATTGGTTCGGGCCCAATTCGGACTGGTTTGGACAAACCGGGTCATCTAAAAATCAATATATAAAATAATATCTAAATAAAATATTTTAAATGCGTTATTTCACAACTCGGCCTGGTTTTCCTAGTTCAGACTGAACTATGGCTAAGCCTCCCACGACATGGCTAATATACTGGTCAAAGCATACTGCTACATCTTTCGTGCCAAAATTCATGGTCGCCTTGTGCTCAAAACACAACAATGGCTAAGGTCATTTTTAGTAATTAATAAAAACCATAAATTGTATAAATTAAATTTGAAGTCTAATAAAATAATAATAAAAATAATTTAAAAAAATAGGGGTTTTACAAGAGATGACACAATCAGAGGGATACGCTCCTCAGACGAGCTCGCCACCTCCTTCAGTTTACTCGAACTCGGCCTCGAAGACCGGGGTTTCTTCTTCAACACCTCCTACAAAGAAGTGACGTATAAGCACTAGAGGAAAGACTGAGTTAGACAGATGCTAATTTATATACTACTATGGGAGTTGGTTCTGTTGGTGCCGCCGAAGGCGGTATTATGCTCCAATCTTTAGTGGCTAACATCTTATTGGGCTTCTTGGGAGCCGATGAATCTACCTCCGTCGAAGCACGCCTCTTCAGCTGACTTGTCGTGGGCTCCTCTTGAGAAGCTCACGTTGGTACTGCAGGGGCAGCCTTGAAAGCTGCCACGTCAGGAGGACGATACGCCCGAGCCTTCGCCAGCATACTCTTTGACGCCTCAAGTTAGGTCCCGACAATGAAATTGGTCTCCCGGTTATACCTAGGGGAAACAATATTCATCGCATAATAGAGCTTCACGGCAGAAAACAAAATATGCGACCGAGGATTATGAACCGGCAACATGAAACGCACTCCGGTACACCTGGCGTTGTAATACTGCTAACACCGAATCCCATCTAACAAACTTGCAACAACCCCTAAGCAATTACTGGGATTTCTCAACATCAACTGGGTGTAGCCAAACTGGTGGACAAAATGACTCGACAGGTACGGTTCTAAGAAACAACGATTCTTGTTCCGATATACTAGGTCGGAAGGCCGAATGCTCTGCAGCCAACGGAACCCCCACATTGGCAAAATGATCACATCCTCGCCAGAGTCCTCCAGCTCTTCATCTACTTCAAAACCCAAGAAAATTGGGCCAACTCTGGTGATCTTCCACCCTTGGAGATAGGACAGAATCCTCATACAAACAGGGACACCCGTATGTAGCCACTTCCTTCTATAGTAGCGGCGGATAAAGGTGTCACCAGCAACATGTTCCTCTTCCGGACCAGGGGTCATTGTATTTGGATGGTGCAAGATCAACCATCCCATCAGATAATAAAAAGGCAGCTCTATACGAGAGAAATTGCCCTTCTTATCCATCTCGTGAACCATATTATCTACAAATTCCCTCAGACCCCGCTTCAGGTTGCACACCATAGCGGTAAGCAAGGCCAAAGGATGACCAAAGACCAGCTTCACCGCCGGCAAGATGAGATTTCTGGCCACCCTCTCCACGGAGCCAGATCCACCAGCAAACATATGATTTCGAAGCCATATCATCAAATAGGCCGCCAGCACTGCCTTTAGAGCCATTCTGTGAACACAATGCCAGAAGCAGCTGTATATGTGGTCAGATGGCTCCTGGTTCTTATTTTCACGAGGATTTCATTCGCTGAGTCTAGACATCTCAGTAAGCACCTCTGCATGGGTAAGCCCCCGAGGAGTAACAAATCGAACCTTCGAAGGGTCCGTCATGTCTTGCTTAAAGAAATAATCCCTCCAAGCAGTTATATGAGGCTGTGCCTTACCTTTGTCCCTCCTCTGGGCCAAGTAATGATGGCTCACCACCTCTTTGAAGACCGCCATCATCTCAGAATTCTTCTCTTCCAAGGCCAGGAGCTCCTCATTCTTAGGAAAGTACTCCTCATAGGGCTCAGACCCCTATGAAAGCTTCGAGACCTCATACATCTCATGTAGTGCCAAGCCTAACTCCCCTACGAGAGTGAAGAAGGTGCCGGTATGAGTGTTGTACATCTCCAGGAGAGCAAGGAACATAGGACGATTTATATCTATGCCCGCTTGAGTAGCATGGAGAGCAGCAGTCAAACCAACTTCCTTGAGTTTAGGCTTAAACTTTGACAGAACCCAGAGTGTCAACTCGTCCTACTTCTGTACATAATGGCACCAGCCCTCGACCCGAAATTCCCCTTTCGGGTACAAGATCTTGGCCTCCAGTATACGGTTGACAAAGGTCGAGGCACTAAAGCTGAAAGTGTTAGGAGGAACATCACTATATATACTCCCAGGACGCAGAGTTCGCAAAAGATAAAAGGTTCCGGCTCGCAAAGTGGCTAAGGTATCTTTCTGATTGGAGGTGGTGTCGATCCGAATGATTCCTGCCACTGTCCCTCCCTGAGATGGAGTGAGCTCCCACTTCATCCTCCTTTTGGAAGCAAGACTACGAAAAGCCGTCAATGGCAATTGACGTTCTACTTGCCGAATGTACATGTTCACATCTCTCGCCTTGAAGAACCAGTCTTCTTTGACCTTCAACACCTTCGCTTCGGTTGAAGTCAAACGGTCACCGAACAAAAACTCGGGTTTCAAGAAGGACACATTATCGGATTCAACGGACTTGAGTTTTCCACTCTCCATCATGTGTTGGAGAAAAGTAAAATACTGATCTCGGATCTACGTCACTCTCTCCGGAAGCTGGTCCAACATAATGACAGCCTTGGCAGGGTTGACGACTTCTTCATTAAAGTCCAAACCCATCTGGCAGAGAGTAGGGTCTAAAAGGACTTTGTTCAACAAGGGTATAGTCATCGACACTGTCATGCAACAAGACAAAGTTGTCCGCCAAAAAGGCTAAAGCCCTTCAAAAAGTTAGCAAAAGACTTAGAAGCTCAAAACAAGCATCTGAGACGCATCAACAATCTGGCGCATCAACTGGGTCGAAACCCATACGCGTCAGCAAAAGAAGCTTGGGCATATCATCAGGACCTAAGTCCATGCGCGTCAGCAAAAGAAGCTTCGGTACATCATCATGACCTAAGTCTATGTGTGTCAGCAAAAGAAGCTTCGGCGCATCACCAGGACCTAAGTCCATGCGCGTCAGCAAATGGAGCTTCGGTGCATCATCAGGACCTAAGTCCATGCGCGTCAGCGGAAGGAGCTTTGGCGCATCATCAGGACAAAGTCCATGTGTGTCAGCAATTGGAAGCCTAGGCGTGTCAATGGGGATGCGACTCATTTCAGTCCACGCGCTCCAACATTGTTGCAACGAAATGAAAATACCAAGACAGAGGATCACCCACCGATCGCCGCTGGCCAAACGTCGACGGACGTCACTGCGACGATAGGGATGTCCTCCACGTCGACCTCCAAGGGCTCTTTGTCCTTTCTCCTTTCTCGGCCAGCACCACCGCGGGGAGTCTTAGGAGCCATCTCTCTAAAGAAGCTAGGATTTTCGAAAGACTCTAGAGGAAGAAGGAGAAGGAGAAAACAAAAGTAGAAGACTCTCTCCCTCTTCCTCGCAGACGCCTATTTACAGGCATGAACCACGCGCGTGAACCGATAAAGGTTGACATCAGCAAAAACTCTTCGGGTCTCGTGAAACTGACGGCTGCATATCTTCCAAAAGATTATCATTAATATTTTAAAATTTGAGGCATTATCTTCTTGCACTAAAACAGAGAAGAGCATGCACCCCCCACAGTAATGCGCGAAGCGGTCATGCACCCAGAAGAGCCATGCGCCCAAACGAGGACATGCGCCTAGAATAACGACTATCCATGCTTCTTGTTCAAAGTATTCCAAAACTTGGCAGAAAGTTTTAAAAACTTTGAATGTGGTCTTGTAGAAACATGGAATTTCAGGCGCATCTAAGGCCAAAATTCCTATGCGTCCTAACTCTCATGCGCCAAAAATCAACATGCGCCAGGAAACATAACACTTGGCACAGCAGAAAAAATAAAGAAGTAGAGACATAAAAATAAGGCTTTTATTTCATATGAAAGTCAATTACATGTCTAAAAACACCTTTACAAAGGAGAATTCTTTTACAAAGAGAAAGAAATCCTAAAAGCTACAGCCAGGCACATCACTTCAACATACAGCCAGGCGCATCACTCAAGTGCCACAGCCAGGCGCATCACTTGTCAGGCGCATCATCCCATCATATCAGCGTAGGTGTATCTCCGTACGTAGTAAGAGCAAATCACTTTCTCGTCAGCGTGCGGGCACTCTAGCAGGAGGAGTGGCTCTTCTAGCCTAACAAAATTGGGGAACGATAGCTCCGATCTGCGGCTCTTCCAGCATAACAAAAATTAGGGCATGACCGCCCCGATCTTTGGATGCAGCATGCACCTTCAGCCTGTGTCGGGACACGATGATCCCGATATTTGGTGTCACGACCCGCACCCATTGTGAGGGTACGAGTACGTAACATCGCCCAGCCTACGCCACAGTGGTGGCGGTAGAATGCTATTCTAGATCGCTATCTAAACAACAACTCACACAATTATATAATGTACTTGTCAAAATCTTAACTCCGAATGGAGGACAAGTATAGATATAATGAAATCTCAATCACAGTCTAAGCACGATATGATAACACATAATTTTATAACTAAAACTAAATAACAATAACAAAATCAACCACTAAATAATAATAATCTCAAAACAAATAATATCTCAACTTATTACAATTCAAGTTCTAAAACATGAAAACTAAACCAAGTCAACTAGCTAGTCTCCCGATCACTCCTGAGTGTCGGGGCCAAAGGTAGCTGAGCCATCTCCTGCTCCAAGGCAAGTAGGGCAAATGTCCTTAGGGCAATCATCTGTAATATTTCAACAGGTCCAGTCAAGACAGGAATGAGCACAACTCATCTAGAACACCCAAGTAAATGACAGAGAACTATAAAGCAGTTATAGACAGTTTTATTGATGAACATGGTAGTTTATATTCAGGTGATGGTATAGAGAAACAGTTAAGATACAAGAAAAGTAAGGTAACTAAAACAAGAGAAGAATTATGGCAATGAAGACTGTAAAATAAGATTCTAACTGAACTAGAGTAACATGGTAAGTACAGACAGTAAATATAAGACAAGTGTAAATCCTATGTAAATTCAGTATGAGACAAATCTAATATAAGATGAATCCAGTACAAGATGATTCTAGTCGGTGATCAAGAATCTAGGTGAGACCAGCTATATTCTAACAGTGTATTTTAAAATACCGAGATCGATATGTAAACGGCTGTAGGTATCAGGCACATCACTCACTGATCAGGCGAGGGATGGCTATGCTTCCAGTAGATTCTAGTTTGGAGATTCCAGATTTAGGATATGTCTACATATCTTACTAAATATTTTCCTGCCCCGCAATACAAGTGAATCCAGAATTCGACACGAGAATCGAGATGAGTCCAGCCAAACATGATGATAACAGTAATGATTCCAGAATAATTCCAGTAATAGAGGCCAGACAAGATGTTATGTGTGTCGCATACATGAATCCAGAATATCCATACGCGTTGTAACAGAGAATCACATAGAACTAATTAGAACTGAAGTACAGTAATTGACAAATAAATGAGAGAACTATCAGAGAACGTACTCGCCTGATACTCTGAAAAGAGTATTGTAATGTTAGATGTCTGCACCGGAGTCACAATGTCCTAAATAGAGCAATACAGGTTATAATATGTTTAAAATAAGGTAAAAGAAGTTTACGATGCAATCTACATGATTTCTAGGCCAATCTAGGTCAAAGTCAACTCTAAGTCAACTCTGGGTCAAACCAAGTCAACATCTAGGGTTTTGGTCTTATGTGAACTATATATTGCTAGGCTAATGTAGCATTAAACCTCATCTAATCCTAGTTTCAACATCCTATAGATAAACCATGACTCGAAGTATACTAAGGATACAACTCAACCCTTTATCACTACCCTCATCTCACACCTATAATATATATGTATATACATGTGAGCATGCCTCAAAGTTATTCCTATAAATACATATAGATATATCCCATATCTATAATACCTTATAATCTATATATGGTGCATACTCTAGATATGGACTTAACTGTTATACCACTGCATATATATTTATGAACATTCAAAGGCTAATCAAATAGAAAATGAGACTCATTACTCTAACCTAGACTGAACAAGAGGTTGCAGCACTGAAGTAAAAATGCAATGACTTGACTATGCTATGGTGCCCGGACATCCTGAACTTATGACCACCATCAAAAGTTGCTACCCAAACCCATATAAATAATATATGAACATACTTAAGATATCAAGGAAAGGGAGAAGAAATGAACTAAAGAGGTTGTAACATGAGTTGATGTTTACTAGGACCTGAATGTATATGGCTAGAGCTCTACCCGAGCCTACCTTCTCCTCATGCTCTGATACCAAACCCCTATACTGATACACACACAATCTCATAAACTCCACACACACACACACACACACACACACACACACACACACACACATATATATATATATATATATATACATACATACAATATCTCAATATCTTAATACAATAACATAACATACATTCATATATGTAGGGAGAAGGGGAGATCAAAATGTGTGTGTGTGTGTATGGTGTGGGTTAATAGGAATGAGGGTGAGGGGTTTCATTTCAGTTTAATAGGAAAAAGAAAAGGGGGTACACATGTGTGTGTATGTGATGAGTGTGTCTGTGTATATGCTGCTAGTTGGGAGTGGCATGGAATGTTTCTCAGGTTTTCATTGAAACTGTGTACATGTGTGTGTGTGTGTCTCAGGTTAATATAAATTCGAACTCAGATATCATTGCATATTTTTATTCATATCTACATTATATGCATACATACATTTACATTCATGCATCCATACACTACTGCTACTGGTTCTGATATTGAACAGTGGATGCATTATGTGAAGTGAGTGATGAAGTGGCTAATGAGTGAATGCAGTGTCAAATGAAATACAAGTGTGAATGATTGTGCAGGTAAGTGAATGAAATACATGCATCTAATGTGAGTGTATGGAAGAGAGTACAGTTGTGGTGTCGAACAGGAATGCCTCGAGCAGTGTGGAAGCATGGCAAATCATGTGAGCAAAAGTGTCAAACATATCAGAGTGTGTGTCTGTATGGAATGAGTGTGTCGTGGCACGTATTAGGGTGTCATGTGTCCACATGATGTGTCCAAACAGACCAAAGAAATAGGTATCAGTAAACTGAATTCCCATTTCGAATCCTAGTTCAAACCCAAATTTCAAACCTAAACTCAATGCAAATATCGAACCAAACACACATGTCAGGGGGGTGGTCATGTGGGTGACACTCACACATGTCCACGTGTCAACAATGAGTCAAAATTGTGTCCAAACAGGGGATCGAACCCAGTGTCAGAGACTGTGTTCAGCACAGTCTCGTGCTGACATGTCGTGTCTACTAGGACACGACACAAGCCACTAGGGGTCTCGTAGTCAAGTGTCTAGGTAGCCTAGGTCTAGGTGGTCGTGTCTAAGACCCTGATATGTGTCCAAGTGTCACCATGTCCTAGATACGAACACGTATCAGAACGTGTCTGTGCGCGTGTGTGCGTGTGTGTAAATTCAGTGCGAGTGGGATTTCTCCCGATCCGCTAGATGAAATCTCCCCAAATTTTGTGTGCGTCAGTGTCTGCCCCCTCGTGTCCACCAAAAATTGTGTCAGATAGTGTCGTATCGTGTCCTGTGTCGACCCCGAGCAGTAGGGGACAGCACGATTGCTCGTACGTGTCTCGTGCACGCGGTACGTGTCCAAAAATCGATACAAAACCTATCAGAAATAAACTCAGTAAATTGGAAATCCATTCCCCACATACAGGGCTACAAAAATATGTAATTAGTTTTGCAAATTATTAAAATCCATCCCTATGTGGCATTCTAACAAACACTTACAAATAGAGAATGATACGTGTCCGATACGGACACAAAACCAATGCAAAACTTTACCAAACACACATCCACAGCTAGGGGACACCTAGATCAAGGCTATCATGCAAAAAAATCAAGTTTAAATGACAGTTTGAGGTGTTTACCTATAGAGTATCAATCACAAGAAAAAAAGCCCCAAATAGGAAGATTCCTCTTGCAAGCCAAAAGGTCCAAATTGTGCCAAATCTGAGATTTATCTCCATGAACAGCAAATAGAGTATAATTAGGTTCTAATGCAAGAGACTAGAGTAAAAAATGAATTAAAATAAAAGAGTTATGGATTGGGGAAGGAGGACGAATACCTCTTTCTTTCCAAAAGTTGTTGAGATGCAAAAGTGGCAAGAACTAGAAAGAGAGATTAAATAGGAGGGATTCCCTATGTGGCTAGCTATGTAAGGAAGGAATTAGGGTTAGGGTTATAACTAATGGGCTTGGGCCAAGTTTCAATGCTAATGAAATCAATCCATAAGTCAAAAGTCCATGAACCTAAATCACTTATTCTCTATATGAAATTTGATTCAAATAAGTCAACTTGAGTCTTAAGTTAGACTAGGGTCCCACCATGCTAATCAAGTCTCCATAGCTAAAGTCAACATCTAGGTTAGTCTCCATAGTCTCAACTAGCAAAGGTAAAAAATAACAATCATCATTCAAACAATTTACAAATAATTTCCAAGAACCAAAATGACCAAGATACCCCTAGGCCAAAAATGATAAATAAAACATCCTAATCACACGGTTAGGCTCTAGGTCAAGTAGTCTCTAGGGTTTCACTAGCAGTACATCAAAATCACAAGTCATGACTTAAAATAATTTTAAATTGATTAAAAATCACCAAAATTCATAATGTGATATAAATATCAATAAATAAATAATTATAATTAAAAAAGTTTAAAATTACCCTCATTTGGAAAACTGGGTGTTACATTTGGATACAACAAGCACTTTCACAGGCTTGTACGAAATCAGGGCCGATGGTGAATAAACAAACTCGGTACATCTTCGTCTTCGGGAGGAGTTCATCGTCAACTTGCCAAGGCAGGGGACCGATCAATTTCATCTCCATGAAGGAAAGCTAAGTGAAATGAGAAACAAAACTCTTCACAAAATTATTTATAGGCCGGGGCAACCCTCGTCCATGCGCCAAGTGGCAGTCTCCTCATATTCTGTGCAATAAATTTACATTAATGACGATGAATCTGCCTCTTCGTATTTCAGCCAAGTCAAAACAGCTATTAATGTCTCAAAAAACTCAACAAACGAGCCAATGAGGATGCGCCATACGGCAGATGCGCCGTCAGCACTATGCGCTTCGTACCAATATGCCCAATGGAACATAGACCCATGCACCTAGTGGGGCACAAACTGATGCGCCTACTTCAACTCGTCACCCATCAAGCATTTAATACTATATGACAGAGTTGGCAGCACGTTCCCCAAGACTGAATGTTTGACAGCTTTTTTACAAAAAATGAAGAGCCGCATACTTCAGCATCATCATTACTTACTTTTGTCGGCTACAGCTGTCCTTGCCACATGGCTAGCCGATCACTCGTATGCACCTCCAAAGCCATGCGCCTAGAAGTCTGCATGCACCTTAAAAGCCATACGTACCGACTTACTCCTAATTAGATCCCTAAATGACAGAAGCCAGGTCTTTGCATGCGCCTCCACAACCATGCACTCGAAGCTTGGCATGCGCCTCAGAAGCCATGCGCCCAGACTTGTCTGTGACCTCTAAAAGTCATAGACCAAATTGTCCCATGTGCCAGATCCTAGGCGCATCCTGACAGATTACCCTCCACCAAATGCTAGATCTTTGAGCTATGAACATGCGCCACGTGTCATTTGACTCAGTTTTGCCTACTAATGGGTACTAACCATCCAAGATCTCTGCAATAATCGAATCTCCACAACTGCCACGTTTCAGTTCCACTGCAGCCCAACAGTGCAGTGCAAACAAGATTCAACTTCAAACCAGGACGCATTGTCCTTGCGTCCCACAGCATCAGCCACGTGGCGTTCCTACGTACAGGTGCATCCTATATATGCGTGCATGAGCAGACCAGTCTGCTACCTATAAATAGAAGGTCATTCCTTCATCCACACACACACGGAGATATCATCATATCTACATATAGAGACAAGAAGAGACACGTAACGTCTACTTCTCCTTCAAACGTTCCAGCATAGCAGCTTAGACATTCAGAGAATTCAAGATCATCGTCAGATCGTCAATGGAGTCAACGTATTATCACTCGCTCCATCGATACAGTTCCTAGATAAAAACAAAACTGTACTCCTAGGACTACGTCTAAGTCATACATTGTATATTGTTCTGTTTGTAATTGAAATACCAAAGTTTTATTAATCAGCAAAACCTTGTTGCATTTTCGATGGCAAACAACACGTTGATATTACCTCTCAAATTGCATGAATAGTCCATTGACCAAGTATAACATACAATGGCACCATAGAAGGGCTTCCAGCCCACCCTAAATGTTTTTTAATTATATATGTTTTTTTATATTAGTAGGCCAACACCTAGTCCATTAGTAAGTCTACACATAATCCACTCCAGTTGTCACGTTTCATACCGGATTACGGAGAATAGGGTATGGCACGATCAACTACACACTACGATATACATCAGTATCCCTTAATACAGTTACTGATGTTCATACACATGGGATATATATTATAATACAAGTCTCATATGGCCTCACAGAACATGCTACGTCTCAATGAGTTAAACAAAAAACACGAATATAGAACATATATATAATATAAAAACTAAGGCTTTTCGATACTCTATCAAAATGATCATAAATCTAGATATACAAAATTGAAGGCTACCTTAGTGTCAAACAATACATGATCACATAGTCAGCCGTAGTCTGAATATATATGTAGTGGGAACCTCCTCCAAGAATAATAGGCTAAACAAGTGTCCGATGGTTAAACGCCTAAAAATATTAAAATGATAACAAGAGTGGTGGAGAAGAAACTCATCGAGGATCCTCGACGACCATCCTACAAATGAGCACCATCTCGAGAGAAGTACATTGTATCCTCAGGCTTCGCTGCTAGATCTGACCAAACAAAATCAGATGGATCAATTCTCAAATAATAAGTACTACAAGAAAGCACGAATGAATGAAACAAAACACAATCAATAGCAGAAAATATAAACCTATGTCGTAGCTTACGTCTATAGGTAATCCAACCCTGCACCAAACAAGGATAACGAATGGGCCACCACACAGAGACAATCTATGTCCCTAAGACAACTGGCTTTGCTGCTAGCGTTAGAACAAGTATTCAATAAAGCGGCCAATCAGTGTAGTGTCCCGCTTCTAGCGGTATCATTATATATGGAGATAGATGTCGGTTTGCTGGATCAAGTCATATGAAGCCTTCAATAAGAGCTTCCTTGTTGGGACATGAAGACATTTCATCATGTTAGTGTGTAAGACTTCACTTTCTGATTCTTTCACGATTATTAAAAAAAGATAAAGAATAGAAGCATACTTGTTGCTAAGAATTAAGTCTGTAATCACTATAATGATAGTAAATAAACTCTATATACCTCAATAAAAGAAATTGCATGCTTATATTGAGAGAACTATTGTTATATTTGTTAAGAATGAATAATTTCGTGTTCCTCTATTGTATGCTATAAAGATAGAATTGTGTATAAGAACTTTTATTGTTTGTAAATAAATAATATGAAAGAGAGAAAGAACATGTCACGACCCGCACCCTGATTAGGGACACGAGTACGTGGTTACGTCCAGCCTACGCCGCAGCATCGACGGTAGAACGCTGTCTAGGTCATCTATAAATACTACAACTAAACAGATAAAGGTACCTGTACTGTATATACACTCCGAATGGAGGTGACATAACAATACAGTCTCTATCACAAAAGCAAACTAGGATAGATAGCATGAAAGGAAATATGATAGATGAAAACATGAAATAAGTCGAGATCCACACAAGCCCAAAGCTATACACAACACCACAGAGTCACAGAATTAAATAAAATATTACTGTCTGAAAAGTACTAGCTGGCTCGCAGGCCAGGTAACCCTAACTAAGCTACTCTACTCAGGGTGAGCAAAGTCTAGTGGCTCTACTAACAAGCCATGGTCCAGGTCTTCTCCATCAGACTCGACCCCATAATAGGTCGAGCAGTCTGCCTCAGAGTCATCTGTAAAATTATAACAGTATCATGTCAGAAAAATGAGCAAGTACAAGCACTAACAGTAGTTCCATGTGAATTGACAAATTCTATAAGAGACAGTATAATGAACTATAAGACAAAGATATATGAAGACTTGGGAACCGTTCGGAAGCTGAGTTACAACCCTTAAACCAAACAAGGACCGGGGTTGTAACTCTTCTCCCGAGCAGAACTTAGTCTCCAATCAAGGTACAATATAAAGGCATATAGAACATGTGAGTAACTGAATATCATAGCATGGTGAGAAAGTACTGAATGTAGAACAGAACAGGATATATGATAAGATAAGTAAATATAAAATATACCTTGAATTATTAGAGCGTTATGTGATCGGCTTGGGAAACATGATCAGGCTTTCCATCCGACCGACTATAAACAATGTGTACAATAGAGCGGTAAGGCCGGTCACCATGGAAAGCTATGAACGATGTAGGGTAAGGCTTTACCCGTCGTGAGGCGAGGGTATAGCTATGAACAATATGTAAAATAGAACAATGTAGGAATTTTGATCACACAACCACTAATAACTCCCCATCCCCGAATAGTATAAAGTATCCGGACATAACACGTCATGACACAGGATTCAAAAGCAGGTGATCATCCCACTCCCAAGTCCATGTCTATACAAGTACAAGTAACAAGTCGAGTCATGTACCAATATACCAAGTAACCCGGGAACAACATCTCATGACAGGATCCGTCATATACTAGTCCGTGAAACATCGTGTTAGAAATCAAGTAAGACACTACAACTGAATCGGATATAACAAATATCAAGACAATAAAAACTATCAGTGAATGTACTCGCCTGCTGTCCTGTGCTATAGGGTATATCAATGTTCAGAGTAGTAATCAGAAACCTAATAGATGAGATATTGCATGTTAATTTAGGTTTAACAAAGTTAAGAATGATTTATAATTAATGATATGAAATCTAGGTCAAACTAGGTCTCACTAAGTCACACTAAGTCCTGTCAAGTCAATCTAGGTCAAATTAAGTTATATCAAGTCAATCTAAGTCAGACTAAGTCAACCCTAGGTCATACCAATCATATCAAGTCAAAACAAGTCGAAGCAAGTCAAACGGGGTCAAGAGTTGACTTACAGTTGACTTTTAGTCAACTGGTCAACCCTGGTCAACTCGGGTCAACTCTAGGTCAACTCTAGGTCAAGCCTAGGTCAAACTGGTCAAATATTGACCAACAGTTGACTTTTGGTCAACTGGTCAACTCTAGTTTGGATTTGGTCCAATTTAGACAAAGTGTTGACTCATTGTTGAGTTTTGGGTAAAAAGTCAACTCTGGGTCAACCGAGCCAAAATTGGTTCAAAAATGACATTTGTAGGGTGTACCTAACAAGTCACCAAAGTTTCAAGTCAATCCGAATACCCGAACCCCGTATCTTGAATTTACCCGATTACCCCTTTAATATACATACCCTTAAACCACTCTAATATTTACGCCAAGTGGCCTTCCCTTAGGAATTTCACTCCCGGCTTCCTAGGGTAGTTGGATACTAGCCTATACAATCATTACCTACCAAGTTCTCTAGGGTAAGTGGACATCCAGTCCATCTTACAGTCCATATTACCCGTTTACCCGTTATCTTGAATATCTCAAGATACTCAATGGTATCGTGCGATACCATCCTCCTAATCCCACACGAAGCCCCGACTTCAACCTAGGAGCCTACCCACAAACTCTATTTTATACTAACCAAGTCCCCTCCAAGTTTGGACGCGTTCCGACGCTCCTATATCAAAATCACCCTCTCACCAAATTCTAACTCACTCAACCACTCATTCACTCACTCACTTATAACACCCACGATACCACACTCATAGGCTCACTCCAAGGCTCTTCTATAGACTCACACACATATGGATTTGGTTCACTCCTATAGGCTTACACACACACACACACATAAACTCCAAGCTCACACACACATAGGCTTATAGGTTCACACTTATATATATACACATATGGGCATGTAGTGGACTGATTTATGGGTTGATATGGGGGCCTACAAATGGACTGATTTGGGACAGTCAAGGGCTGTGTTTTGGGGCCAATATGTGGGCTGATTCAATGGGTTGGATGGCTGTCAACATTAGGCTGGATGGGGACAGTTTTGGGATGGTTTGGGACTGCCTAATGGCTGTGTTTTGGGGCTGAAACAAGGCTCTAAATGGGACTGTTATAGGCTGAACCAAGGGGCCTGGATTGGGGCTAGTAAGGGCTGTTTAGCACAGCCTTTGGGCTGCTTTGGGACAGCCATTTAGTGGCCTGGTTAGGACAGGTTTGGGATAGGTTATGGGCTGGATTTGCCCCCCCTACCTGCTGAAATTCAGCAGCAAGTGCTCCCCTATAGCTGCTGCTAAGCACAACTACTACTCCCCCTTTCATCCTCTCATCTCCCACTCTCTCTAAGTCTCTCTATACACAAATCCCTCACTCTCTCCATCACTAATACACACACAATACCAACACCAACTCCACACAAATAAACACATACATATCTACATATATATACAACCACCCACACACACACACACACACACACACACACACACACATATATATATATATATATATATATATATATAGAGAGAGAGAGACACACACACACACACACACACACACACACACACATATATATATATATATTTTATATATATATATATATATATATATATATATATATATATATATATATATATATATATATATATATATATATATATATATGAACACACTCACACACACACTAAATATGAATAATAATACTACTCCACAACACTAACACAAATATGGAAAATAGAAGTGCCTAAACCATTTAGAGGCAAAACCTAATTTCTAGGGGTGTCCAAATTGGGGGAAAATTCTAGGACACAAACACAAACCCAAACTTCTCCTAGGACACTCCAAACGGACTCAAACTTGACACGAATAGGGACACAACCTGGGGGATAAATCCTACGGGATCCAAACTAATTTACATGATAAAAAGAATAGATTAATAGAGGATAGGTTGTACCTATCGGGAGATGGATCCAAAGCAAAATCCTCCGACACGGCTCCGACACAAAACGAATTATTTAGGACACACCCTTGCACTTCTTGCTCCCAAAAGCTTGGAGAAGCATCACTTGGGGTGGAGGAAGGGTTGGATGGAAGAAAAATGGGAAGAAGAGATTATTTTGGAGATGATTTCTAAGGAAATCACTTCTTTCCTTTTGAAAGAAACTTGGAGAAGAAGAAGAAGAAGAAATATTTGAAGTGAAAGAATGGAAAGAGGGAAGAAGTGGCCAGCCCTAATAAGGGGGTTTGGGGCACTTACTATTTACAAGTTTGCCCCTCCCTTTACTTCTATGCTACGTTAGCTTCCTAATTTGGTTTTGGGGTTAGTTAAAACTAAATAAAAATCATAATTAAGCCTAAATACTCATGGGGGACTAGTCCAAACTCCAAAACCTAAATGTTAATTTTGGTGGGCCATGGCTAATTAATGTGCTAATCACAACTCAAGTCAAAATTTCCCGGAGTCCCGAATTAAGTCGGAATGCGATGAAATTCGAACCCGACTCCTATAATCATTAAATATTAATATTAATGAAATAAAATTTCCAAAAATATTCTAAAATAGAAAATTACCATTTTACCCCTATCTTGGAAAAGTGAGGGTGACAAGTCTATCCACCTTAAAAAATTTTGTCCTCGAAATTAAAACCAAACAATAGTAAATTATCAAAATCACAAGTCATGGCTTAAAATTTAAAATGATTTAAAACCTCAAAAATTAAAGCATGAATTAAATGACTAAAATGATAAAATTTAAAATTACTTTCAAATAGAAACTGGGTGCTATAAGTCTATCCACCTTAAAAGAATTCATCCTCCAAAAATTAAAACAAAGTAAACATAGAAAAAATTATGCAGTTCGATAATCGAATGCGTATGTCCAATCATCATGATACTCAGAATCTTCGTCATGCCAGTGAGCAAGGCTACGATAATCACAGAGTCCTTAACTAAAGTACATACCTCTAGAATTATGGTATTTAAAATTTTTGTATAGCCGCTAGCTTGGCAGCAAAAATCTTAAATTCCCACACCTAAGAAATACGTCCGTAATCCGACTATATGTCCTCACTCTGCCTGCTAGCATGATCCTAGAGGATTCTAAAATCTCATAATCGAGGCGACCTAGCCCATACGACTTATCTCAGATGAATATCACATCACAAGGACAAAATTTTATCAAACGATCAAAGAATAGATGGAATCGAATTTCAAGACAGTTTATAAGAAGGCAAACGCAAAAATAAGATCGAAGGATTGGAACCTGCTATCTGCTCTGCTACTGCCTGAGTGGGCTCAACTGTCATGGCGAAAGCTCGCCCCTGCTGGCCTCCTCTAGCCTGTTGTACTCCGTCCTGGCCTGCCTGTCTGGCTGCACGGACAACACAATTCTTCACCTGGTGGTCTGGAGCTCCACAGAATAAATAAACTTCCTGCTTCATCCTACAAACCTCCCGGGTGTGCCCCATCTTCTTACAGAAGGCACACTGGATGGCCTACCTCTGGCCCTGTCCCTGGTGCTGCTGGACACGTGCTGGTGCCTGCTGAATCTGCAACAGAGGCTGCTGCTGCTGAAATGGCCTCTGTTGATGCTGAAAGTAGGGGCGCTTGGCCGGTCCTACACTGGAACTCGCCCCATGGTATCACCGCTCCTCTTCGGCTTGAGGCCGAAGTCCTCCTTTGCAATCTGCACGTCCATCAATATCTGATTGAACGTCGCAACACGGCGACCCGAGGTACGGGTGCGCACTGCATGAATGAGTCCCCTACGGAACTTACGAGCCTTCTGCCCCTCATCCTGAATCATATCGGAAGTGAACCTGCTAAGGCGGAAGAACTCTGCTGCATACTCGTCCATCGACGAGTTTCCCTGCACTAGACCTACGAACAGGCCCTCCAATGCTGTAAGAGCCACGTCCGGAAAGAACTTCTCCTTGAAAAGCCTCCGAAAGTTCTCCCATGTCAGCCCTCTCACCGACGTACGAGGATCCATGCGGTACCATGTCAGTGCGATATCGAAGAATCGGATGGCTGCGGCCGAAACCTAAAGTCCTCTAGGAAGCTCTGCCAGCTCCATACTCCGCTGTACGTCCTCTAGCCAGTCGTCTGCATAAAGGATGCCCTCCGTGCCCGTGAAGTCCCTGGAGCTCATCTTCCTAAATTCTAATACTGTCCCTGGCCTGGACTGCTGCTGGTACGACTGCTGGCCAGTAGGGCCCTGTACAGCACCCGGTGCCACTCTCTCCACGGCTGCCAGTGCAAGCTGATGCGAGTTCTCCATGCTCTGCCTCAGCATCTCAATCTGACGGTGTGACGCCTCCGTCTGGCGCTGCGATGCCTCCGCCTGGGCTTGCTGTGTCTCCATCATCTGCTGAAGGAGAAAGAACATGTGGTGTGTATCCATCGGTATCGGAGGTGGTAGCGGCAGTATCTCCGGAACAACGACCGAAACCCTCTGGGGTGGAGGTGGTAGACCTCCTTGTGCAACTGCCACGACCTCCGGGATAGTGGAATCACTAGGGGCAGTCTCGTGAACCTCCTCCTCAGCCTGGTCAGATCTCTCGTGCAAGCTACGTGATCCAGTGGCATGCAGGTGCGTCTTCGTCATCCTGGAGACGAATTGAAACAAGGAGATCAATATGGCACATGAGAAGATATTATCAAAGAAGGACAGTTAATTTAATACAAGGAGAGTAATCATGATAATTAAAAGATCGAAAATTTTCCTAGGTGTGATTGAGAAACTCCTATCATATCCTAGGTCCTACGTCCTAATTGCAGGCTCGTAATTAGTACTCTAAGTCGAGCACCATTACGAGATCGCACTAATTAAGACACAGGACCTGCGTGGGCTACCACAAAAATGTGTCACGGCCCGCATCCTGATTAGGGACACGAGTACGTGGTTACGTCCAGCCTACGCCGCAGCATCGGCGGTAGAATGCTGTCTAGGTCATCTATAAATACTACAACTAAACAGATAAAGGTACCTGTACAGTATATACACTCCGAATGGAGGTGACATAGCAATACAGTCTCAATCACAAAAGCAAACTAGGATAGATAGCATGAAAGGAAATATGATAGATAAAAACAGGAAATAAGTCAAGATCCACACAAGCCCAAAGCTATACACAACACCACAGAGTCACAGAATTAAATAAAATACTACTGTCTGAAAAGTACTAGCTGGCTCGCAGGCCAGACAACCCTAACTAAGCTGCTCTACTCAGGGTGAGCAAAGTCTAGTGGCTCTACTAACAAGCCATGGTCCAGGTCTACTCTATCAGACTCGACCCCATAATAGGTCGAGCAGTCTGCCTCAGAGTCATCTGTAAAATCATAACGGTATCCTGTCAGGAAAATGAACAAGTACAAGCACTAACAGTATTTCCATGTGAATTGACAAATTCTATAAGAGACAGTATAATGAACTACAAGACAAAGATATATGAAGACTTGGGAACCGTTCGGAAGCTGAGTTACAACCCTTAAACCAAACAAAGACCGGGGCTGTAACTCTTTTCCCGAGCAGAACTTAGTCTCTAATCAAGGTACAATATAAAGGTATATAGAACATGTGAGTAACTGAATATCATAGCATGGTGAGAAAGTACTGAATGTAGAACAGAACAGGATATATGATAAGATAAGTAAATATAAAATATACCTTGAATTATTAGAGCATTATGTGATCGGCTTGGAAAACATGATCAGGCTTTCCATCCGACCGACTATGAACAATGTGTACAATAGAGCGGTAAGGCCGGTCAACATGGAAAGTTATGAACGATGTAGGGTAAGGCTTTACCCATCGTGAGGCGAGGGTATAGCTATGAACAATGTGTACAATAGACAATGTGGGAATTTTGATAACACACTAATAACTCCCCATCTCCGAATAGTATAAAGGATCCGGACATAACACGTCATAACACGGGATTTAAAAGCAGGTGATCAGCCCACTCCCAAGTCCATGTCTATACAAGTACAAGTAACAAGTCGAGTCATGTACCAATATACCAAGTAACTCGGGAACAACATCTCATGACAGGATCCGTTATATACTAGTCCGTGAACCATCGTGTTAGAAATCAAGTACGACACTACAACTGAATCGGATATAACAGATATCAAGACAATAAAAACTATCAGTGAATGTACTCGCCTGCTGTCCTAAGCTGTAGGGTATATCAATGCTCAGAGTGGTAATCAGAAACCTAATAGATGAGATATTGCATGTTAATTTAGGTTTAACAAAGTTAAGAATGATTTATAATTAATGATATGAAATCTAGGTCAAACTAGGTCTCACTAGTCACACTAAGTCCTGTCAAGTCAATCTAGGTCAAATTAAGTTATATCAAGTCAATCTAAGTCAGACTAAGTCAACCCTAGGTCATACCAATCATAGCAAGTCAAAACAAGTCGAAACAAGTCAAACGGGGTCAAGAGTTGACTTACAGTTGACTTTTAGTCAACTGGTCAACCCTGGTCAACTCGGGTCAACTCTAGGTCAACTCTAGGTGAAACCTAGGTCAAACTGGTCAAATGTTAACCAACAGTTGACTTTTGGTCAACTGGTCAACTCTAGTTTGGATTTAGTCTAATTTAGACAAAGTGTTGACTCATCGTTGACTGTTGGGTAAAAAGTCAACTCTGGGTCAACCGAGCCAAAATTGGTTCAAAAATGATATTTGTAGGGTGTACCTAACAAGTCACCTAAGTTTTAAGTCAATCCGAATACCCGAACCCCGTATCTTGAATTTATCCGATTAGCCCTTTAATACACATACCCTTAAACCACTCTAATATTTACGCCAAGTGGCCTTCCCTTAGGAATTTCACTCCCGGCTTTCTAGGGTAGTAGGATACTAGCCTATATATACAATCATTACCTATCAAGTTCTCTAGTGTAAGTGGACATCCAGTCCATCTTACAGTCCATATTACCCGTTTACCCGTTATCTTGAATATCTCAAGATACTCAATGGTATCGTGCGATACCATCCTCCTAATCCCACACGAATCCCCGACTTCAACCTAGGAGCCTACCCACAAACTCTATTTTATACTAACCAAGTCTCCTCCAAGTTTGGACGCGTTCCGACGCTCCTATCTCAAAATCACCCTCTCACCAAATTCTAACTCACTCAACCACTCATTCACTCACTCACTTATAACACCCATGATACCACACTCATAGGCTCACTCCTAGGCTCTGCAATAGACTCACACACATATGGATTTGGTTCACTCCTATAGGCTTACACACACACACACAAACTCTAAGCTCACACACACATAGGCTTATAGGTTCACACTTATATATATACACATATAGGCATGTAGTGGACTGATTTATGGGTTGATATGGGGGCCTACAAATGGACTAATTTGGGACAGTCAAGGGCTGTATTTTGGGCCCAATATGTGGGCTGATTCAATGGACTGGATGGCTGTCAACATTAGGCTGGATGGGGACAGTTTTGGGATGGTTTGGGACTGCCTAATGGCTGTGTTTTGGGGCTGAAACAAGGCTCTAAATGGGACTGTTATAGGCTGAACCAAAGGGCCTGGATTGGGGCTAGTAAGGGCTGTTTAGCACAGCCTTTGGGCTGCTTTGGGACAGCCATTTAGTGGCCTGGTTAGGACAGGTTTGGGATAGCTTATGGGCTGGATTTGCCCCCCTACCTGCTGAAATTCAGCAGCAAGTGCTCCCCTATAGCTGCTGCTAAGCACAACTACTACTCCCCCTTTCATCCTCTCATCTCCCACTCTCTCTAAGTCTCTCTATACACTAATCCCTCACTCTCTCCATCACTAATACACACACAATACCAACACCAACTCCACACAAATAAACACATACATATCTACATATATATACAACCACCCACACACACAGATATATATATATATATATATAGACACACACACACACACACACACACACACACACACACACACACACACACACACACACACACACACACACACATATATATATATATATATATATATATATATATATATATATATATATATATATATATATATATATATGAACACACTCACACACACACTAAATATGAATAATAATAATACTCCACAACACTAACACAAATATGGAAAATAGAAGTGCCTAAACCACTTAGAGGCAAAACCTAATTTCTAGGGGTGTCCAAATTGGGGAAAAATTCTAGGACACAACCACAAACCCAAACTTCTCCTAGGATACTCCAAACAGACTCAAACTTGACACGAATAGGGACACAACCTGGAGGATAAATCCTACGGGGTCCAAACTAATTTACATGATGAAAAGAATAGATTAGAGGATAGGTTGTACCTATCGGGAGATGGATCCAAAGCAAAATCCTCCGACACGGCTCCGACACAAAATAAATTATTTAGGACACACTCTTGCACTTTTTGCTCCCAAAAGCTTGGAGAAGCATCACTTGGGGTAGAAGAAGGGTTAGATGGAAGAAAAATGGGAAGAAGAGATTATTTTGGAGATGATTTCTAAGGAAATCACTTCTTTCCTTTTGAAAGAAACTTGGAGAAGAAGAAGAAGAAGAAATATTTGAAGTGAAAGAATGGAAAGAGGGAAGAAGTGGCCAGCCCTAATAAGAGGGTTTGGAGCACTTGCTATTTACAAGTTTGCCCCTCCCTTTACTTCTATGCTAAGTTAGCTTCCTAATTTGGTTTTGGGGTTAGTTAAAACTAAATAAAAATCATAATTAAGCATAAATACTCATGGGGGACTAGTCCAAACTCCTAAACCTAAATGTTAAGTTTGGTGGGCCATGGCTAATTAATGTGCTAATCACAACTCAAGTCGAAATTCCCCGGAGTCCCGAATTAAGTCGGAATGCGATGAAATTCGAACCCGACTCCTATAATTATTAAATATTAATATTAATGAAATAAAATTTTCAAAAATATTCTAAAATGGAAAATTACCATTTTATCCCTATCTTGGAAAAGTGAGGGTGACAGAACATGACATTGTCGTACGAAAGAAAGGAGAACTGAGATACGATACTGTTGGAGTGGGTGGGCTTCCCGACCTATGTGGACAACACCCTGAAGTGCGAATAAGCGCTATTAGTGTGTCGGAGAAGCTCGGGAAGGCGACGAGGGCCATTTAGGAGGTCGAAGAAGCTTGGAAGGCAGAAGAGGAGCTGCTGCCCAGGGGACATCCGAGTTCGGTGTCGACGGGATGGAGTAAAATTTGGAATATTTTATACACCGTTGGATCGTATCCTACGGTCCAAGTTTAGCTACGGAATTAGGAGGTATATATTAGATTTTTGCTAACCCTAAACTCATGCAACAGGAGAGAAAAAGGAGGCAAGAGTGCTTGTACAACTTTGGGAAGGAGAAAGAAGGATTGAAAGTCGTTTCGGAGAAGGAGAGCAACTTGGGATAATTTTTCATTGTCTTCTTTCTTCGTGGTGTAATCTATTTTATGTTCCAGTAGTTGTGGTGATCTGTTTGGATTGGGAGGAGTT
The DNA here is from genome assembly GCA_029216955.1 of Iris pallida. Taxonomy (NCBI): domain Eukaryota; kingdom Viridiplantae; phylum Streptophyta; class Magnoliopsida; order Asparagales; family Iridaceae; genus Iris; species Iris pallida. Next base: position 17,551,898 of record JANAVB010033219.1, on the reverse strand, counting down.
TGTAGAGGGTGTATTATCTTTATTTCATTATTGGAGGTTCTTCAGGGTTGGACTTCTATCGTCCCGTAATTTTTTCTGCAAGGATTTTGGACGTATAAATCTCTGGGTCTACAATTTGTGTTGCCATTTTTTGTTTGTGTATTTTTGCTCGGTTCTCTCGTAGGACTTTCTGATTTGGGGGAAAGGTTTTCATAATTTTTCCCAACGGAGTGGTATCAGAGCTTTGGGTTCAGAGAAGTGTCATGAGTTGATAGTCAAACCGACAAGCAAAAATGGACGCAAAGTCGGCGCGTATGGTAAACTTGAACAGTACCAACGATCACTACTAGAGGAGCAAGATGAAGGATTTGCTATTTGTCAAGAAGTTGCATCTGCCGAGTATTTGCTTCCGAGAGGCCTAGCGCGATAAATCCAAAGGGGACTATAATTTCGAGCATATACATGTGTGTGGGTACATAAGACAGTTTGTTGACGAGAACGTGTATAATCATGTTGCCAGTATTAAGCACGCGAGGACACTGTGGGATAAGCTGGATATGCGAAGAAGACCGGGGTAAATAAATTATTTCTGATCCGGATGATGATGGGTATGCGGTACAAAAATGGTGTGTCCATTACGGAGATGTACAATATATTGTCTTTATATAGATCCAACGGTCGAAAATGACATGCAGAAGGACTATTCCCTCCCAGAGCAGGGAAATAATTTATTGGGTAGTATATTGTCCAGTATACTGTCAGGTATGAAAAATTAGTAAAAGCATAATTTCAAGGTTTCTGGTTCTATGTGCAGGTCCTAGTCGGGGTACATGGTCATGTCATGGGGTTTCTATAAGTCTTAGAAAGTCTGTGAGTTGGCACGATTATCAATAAAATCTAGAAATATTTAGAGTTGTATAAGTCTTTAATAAGTTTTTTCAAAAACTAGAGTATCGCACGAGATCGTACGATCCTCGATGCATGCAAAATGATAGAATCTTAAAACTAGTATAGCTATCAACCACCAAATCCAATACGACGTGCTATCATGTCACAATACTGATAATCAAGGATTCGTTTTGCGAAAAATCTATTGTCCTTGATTGTAATACCAAAATCAAGAAAACAGAAAGAAAATAAAACGATAAATAATCACGTACCCGTATACGAGTGTCAATACTGTGAAGCGAGCCTCACAATATATGACACTATGTCATCTCAAGTGCTGAGATTGATAGAAGTCGCATGTGATGTTACAATTATTAATGCGGGTTTTCTTATTATACCCGCGAATTTCGGTAGTAGTTGGTATTTATAGCATGATAAAAACTTGGGGTCCAAATTTGGATGTCTACCATTGTGTTTTAAATAATAAGTATGAGTTATCATTTGCTCTCTTTGCCTCCTAATGCTTGCTTGCATGGGCCTTTTGTTATATCCGTTATACTAATAAACTTTGTTACTTACCCTTGACTTGCGAGGGTATAAATAAAGAATTCGTTCTTCTTGTTTAATAGAGTGCAAATTTCCTCTTATTCCACGAGACAAAACCTCGTGACAAAACCACAAAGGAACCCCATTCTCCAATTTACGTAAAAGAGCTAATTGCTTAATCTAATTATGTGCGTTTTCGTAGCTATATATAGGGATACATAAACAAATAGCATGTAGCATCATTGAAAACAATTACTAGTAAGTGTACGTGCATATTCTTTCGGATTAAGAAATTGAAATCCACACTATTTACGTATGCAAGCTAGACCAATTAGCAAGAGTTACTTGATTACATTCCCCTATTTTTAAGTTGGCAAATAATAATCTAACACCATGACTTAACCAACGCAGCAGAAGAACTCATCTTTGGAAAGATGATGGACAAAAATTAAAAGGAGGATTCCCATTACGCTCAACTTTATTTCTCTCTCTCTCTCTCTTTCTACATGCCAATACATATAGGCCGGCTTATATTCGCAAAAAGTACTTGGTGGTGGTGGTGGAAAGAAGAAGAAGAAGAAGAAGAAAAAAAAAAAATTATTCCCAAAAGATAAGCAAATTCGTCTACTCTGGCCCCACCACACAGTAGTCAGTGGTTGCAGCTGCAGCTTGTGGGTGCCCCAAAAATTCTCGGCGCTCGTGCGCGTCCCTGCCGGCGCGAAAGGACGACCCCAATCATATACTAACGGCACACTTCACTGCGTGGGCCTAGTAGTCACTACTGACACTAAAATCTATGTGGGTCCCGCAAGCGGATCCACACCGGGCTTAGTGAGTGGCACCTACGAACGCAGTGGCTACAGACGCAGCAGTGGTGGTGGCCGATCCACAGTAGTTAGCAGCAGTCCGGACAGTGCTCACGCCAGTACTGTTAGCAGCATCACCAGCAGCAGTGGCATCGTGATTTTCTGTCGCTGACGCGTCGGATGTGTCAGCAGCAGTGGCGTTCGTCGTGATGAAAGGGCTCTTCGCTGCGGCCGGGGCTGTGTTGTTGACTGTTCCATTGTTCTTGCAGTTGCCATCTTTGTGCAGGAATTTCTGCACAATATCTATACTGGGGAGTCTGACTGTCCTGTCCCATGCTTCTTCGAACTCGCATTTCTTCCCTAGTTTTAGGAAGGCTTCGGTGGCGTCGACCCTTCGGACATCCCACCCGGCCAATGTCGACAGCCGCCGGATCTTTTGCCGCTGCCGACAGGCCAGCTTGCACGTGTTGTCCTTGATCTCGCCGATCGCGGACTCCAGGAACCTCGCCCTCGTCTCCTCGTCGGCGGAGGCCTCGTTGCGGAAGTAGCGGTCCATCTCCGGCACCCCGATCGCCTTGCGCACCCCTCTCGAGTAGTCGCCCTTCGGGCTGAACACCCCCCTCGCCTCCTCCACCAGCCCCATCTCCACCATCCTGTCCACCCGCGCCGACACGAACGAGTGGAGCACGGGCAGGTCCACGTCGACCCAGACGAAGACGCAGTCGTACCTGGACCGGAACCTGCCGCCGTCCCCGTCAACGAGCTCCTCGATGTAGGAGTTCGACCCCCCCGCGACGACGGGGAGGCGGCCGCGGGCGGCCACGGACTCGATGGCGCGCGCCGCCGCGTCGCAGAAGTCCGGCGCGGTGAACTCGGCGTCGGGGCAGACCCCGCCGATGAGGTGGTGGGGAATGCCGGCACATTCGTCCTCGGTGACCTTGTTGGTGATGACGTTCAGGCCGTCGTGGACCTGTATCTTGTCCGAGTTGACGATCTCGCCGTCGAAGCGGGCGGCGAGGTTGATGGCCAGCTTCGACTTTCCGGTGCCGGTTGATCCCAGTACGAAGACGACCTTGATCTTCTTCTCGCGGGCGGGAGCGACGAAGGAGTCGTGGAAAGGGAAGGGGTAGGGTTTGGCGATGGAGGAGAGCCGGAACCCGATCATGGGAATGTCCTTCGGGAACATGACTTGGTTGGAGTAGGGAAGAAACTCCATGGCCACTTAGAACTTGAGAGGAAGTAGCTTAGCTAGTGAAGAGAGAAGGAATGAGGAGCTAGAGAAGTGGTTTCAGAAGCAACGCAAACACCCTTATATATATATAGGGGAGAAGTGCACGTAGCTATCATTCTTTACATGCATACATAAATAATGTATATATAATATTATATATATATAATATTATGTAAGAGATGCGGCAACTTGTTTTATGTGATGGGTCAGAGCAGTGAGAGGTGCAATAGTAGGACTGTAGGAGTAGTCAAAGGAAGTGATAAAGGGATTTGACATTATTTATATATTTCTTTAATAGTGCAAACACAAAGCCAAAGGGGATGGACTAATGGCATAACATGCATATAATTCTTGGGTGCAGGGCGGCCCAGAGATAAGTCACATAAGACTTCGAGTTTGAGCAACTTCTTATGTTTAGGTTAACCATCAAACTCAACGTGATTCCAAATAGAGGTGATCATGATCGCGTGTGATCTCCCAAAATCGATCTACTATAAAAATTAGGGGACAACTAAAACTAATTTCGGATAGGACAATCTAATTTCCTGTGCGGCCCTGCTTGGGTGTGTTTGTTTCAAATCAGTGAGAGAAGGGAATCTATCTAATCTATTATTCTCAGTGCGTGGGTTAAAGTGCTAGGTTTAATTGGGGCTATAGACGAGACGAAAACATGAAGAAGCATAAGACAAAATACACACTTTGTTTCACTTTGGACGTGTGCATATCTATATATACTTCCTGCTGAGTAACTATCGGTAGTGGAAAAAAGATCGGGTACAGCCCATCTAAACCTTCTCGTAGGGCACAAAGACAAAATTTGGAGGAAGCAACTTTGCCATCAGTGGTGGCTCCTGGTGATCCATGGCCAGCCCTGATCTAAAGATGGAGCCAACAATCGTCTACGGCCTAAAATTCTGAGGAACACACACACACACACACACCCACCCAAAATTTAGTCCATATCTATATTATTATATAGTTCAAATACCAAGATTATTATAATAATAATTATTATTATAGTTTTTTAGTTAAAAATTGTTGGTGTTTTGTCTTTAGACTAAGAAAGATAGTCCCACATCGGCTACACCAAATAGTGAGTATCTCAATATAATGTATTGCTTGTGTTATGGTTTGCACATGAGGTGTGGTGGGGTACAAGTATGTGCCATGTGGGAGTATTTTCCTAGAAGGGAAAAAAGATTAATTCCAACAAGAATGCAAGTTGATTTTTGTTGTGCGGACTCGGACTCAGATACAGACTCCAGGTTGTCTCGTGCATGCACGAGAGTGTTGGTGGGCGGGGGGGGGAGGGGGGGGGGGGGGAGGGGGTAGGCGTGGACTGGCACACTACTATGCTGATTGTGGGATGATCTAAAATATTAAACTCTATTTTTGAGTATTGGTATTTTAGTCCCACATCGGATAGGAGAAAATGTGAAGTCTCACTCCACTCTATAAATAGAGCCCCTTGGCCTCCTTTGGAAGATGCACCAAGAAGAGAGTTAAGGGAGTCTGTAAAGTCCATGAAGGCTGTTCAAGTCTCAAATATTGACTTACGAGCGTTCCAGAAGTTCTTCGTGAACTTGTTGGTTCTTGTTAGCAGATCGTGGTTGGGCAAATCTTGCTTTCAGCAACGGTGATCTTAATCACCCCAGCAAGAACCTTTCATATTCTTCTTTCTTCTCTTTTATCTGAGTTGTAACTCAGTTCTGTCCGTCAGCAACTGCGATTGCGAGGAAGAACGTGAGATTTATTTTTTGATTATTGTTGCTTTTGTAATCAGATTTATATTATAGTGTTACTCGTGGATCTCGAGAATAATCAGAAGAAAAACGTTTGTTTGAACCTCTGATCTCGACATCTAGTTCTACCATCTTTGATCAAGCTCTGGGACTAACAATCTCAAAGCAAGATCCTTGTAGATGGAGAACAGCCGTGCGAAACTTCTAGATACAAGTTTCAACAAACTTGAGAAGTTCGACGGGGATCATTACAACTCTTGGAAGAAAAAAGTATGCATGAATCTGCAACTGACAGAGGTGGATTACGTTCTGACAGAACCAGAACCGAAGATTCCAAACGAGGATGATGCTAATGTTCGGGCAGTTGCTATTGCAACCACAAAACAGAACAAATGGAGGAGAGACAACAATCTCTGCAAGCTGATAATTTTGAACTCCATAGAGGATACTCTGGTGGAGTCATACAGCAAGACGGACCATGCTAAGGTCGTCTGGGAGTCTCTAGAGAAGCATTACCAGGCGGATAGAACCGCAACAAGATCCATGTGACTGAGAAGGTCTGGAACATGCGATTTGAGGACGACAAGGCGATGTTGCCTCAAGTCAAGGAGTTCCTCAAGTTACGTCAAAAACTTGAGGATGATAGCATGCCACTTGCCGACGCTTTTGTCGTAGGGGGTATAGTTGCCAAGCTTCCGTCAGGATGGAGCAGTTTTATCTCGGACATGCACATGAAGAAGATACAAATCAACCTGGATCAACTACTTCACAACATCAATGTTAGAGATGAGTTGATGGCTAAAAATAAATTGGACACGTTGTCCAAACAGTTGGCAGAGGCCAACTTGGTGCATGCGGGGGACTCTAAGGCCTCGTTTGGTTCGCGGAATGGAAGGGAAAGGAAATCAATTACTTGTCATTTTCTTTCCTTTGGGAAACTTTAATTCCTATTGATTTTCCTTTCCGATGTTTGAAAATGCCAAGGAATTTGGAAAGGAAAGTGAATACTTCAATGTGGGAAAGTGATTCCTTCCTTGGATGGATGGAATCACTTTCTCCCCTAATTTCCCTTCCATTGGGAATCACTTTCCTTTCCTCATCAATTCCTTGGGCGTCCAAACATAGGAAAGTAATCACTTTCCTTTCCCAACCGGGAGATTCCGCCAACCAAACGAGGCCTAAGGGGAAGCATAAGGTTTCTCACAACCAGAAGAAGAAGGAATTCAACCATTTGAAGGTGAAGTTGGTTTCGTTCAAGTCAAAGCCAAAGCCCAAGTCAGATGTGATTTGCTTCAATTGTGGAAAGAAGGACCACTATCGTAGAGACTGCAGATCAAAGTCCAAACAGATAGAGCAAGGTGAGCCTAACAAGGTTGCCATGAATGCGCAGGTTGCCACGACTGTTGTTGACACCGACTGGTGGGTGGACACGGGTGCATCCTGCTATGTTTGCTCTAAGAAGGAGTTGTTCACCACATACAATCCTACATCTGAGAAGGTTATGGTGGCGGACCAGACACAAGCTGAAGTACTGGGGACAAGAACGGTGGTATTGAACCTGACTTCGGGGAAGTCGCTGACGCTTCAAGATGTGAAGCATGTACCGGTGATAGCCAAGAACCTGGTCTCTGAAAGTCTGCTATGTAACGCAGGCTTGAGGGTGGACGTCAATGCTGGGCAGATAGTGATGTCCTACAAAGGAACATACTTCGAAAAAGCTTATTGTACCGAAGGAATGTTCAAACTTCAACTTGCAACTCCTGTAAAAATGATTAATGCAATTTCTTCTTCTGGTTATTCTCTTGAGTTATGGCACAATAGACTAGGACATGTTCATTGTAAAAGAATAAAAATGTCTAGACTAGGGCTTATCTCCAAATATGGGGGTAAGGAGGTGGAGAAGTGTGAGGTTTGTGCACAGACAAAGATCACTAAAAAACCGTTCAAACGGGTGAATCGAAGTACAGATCTTCTGGAGTTGGTACACTCAGATATCTGTGACTTTAGATAGTTCTCCATAAAGGCCAAGATGAAGTATTTTATTACATTCATCGATGACTACTCAAAGTACGCGTTCGTCTATCTGCTCAAGTCTAAAGACGAAGCATTCGAGAAGTTCAAGGAGTTCAGGGCTGAGGATGAACGTTAAACTGGGCAACAACTCAAGAGACTCAGAAGTGATCGAGGCGGAGAGTACAGGTCTATTGAATTCGCATCGTTCTGCAAAAAACATGGAATTGTTAATGAGACAACTGCTCTGTATTCTTCTCAATCAAATAGAGTAGCTGAAAGGAAAAACAGGACGTTGACAGAGATGATAAACGCAATGCTGTTGACTGTGCAGGTCTTCCAAACTGCTTCTGGGAAGAAGCTGCGTTAACGGCTACATTCATTCTGAACAGAGTGTCGTACGCAGGTTCCGAAGTCACTCCTCATGAACTCTGGTTCAAAGTCAGACCCAACTTGAACGTCATTTGAGTGTGGGGGTGCCTAGCATATGTGAAGCTTCTGGACTTGAAGATTCAGAAGCTTGGGACATGGACTACAAAGATGATCTTCTTGGGGTATGCTGAGAAAAGTGATGCTCATAGGTTTCTTGATGTTGAAACCAATCAAATCATTGAATCTCGCGATGCCGAATTCTTTGAAGATAAATTTGCGAGACACAAGAACATTGTTATCGCGGACATTCTGGAGAATAATGTGACTGCGCAGGCGGCTATCACTTCCAAAGAAGATGCAGTCCAAGAAAAAGAAATTATCATACCAGAGACAATTGTTGAACCAGAACTCGTAGAACTCAGATCTAAGAGGGTGAGGAGACAGAAGGACTTCGGAGATGAGTTCGTCACCTATCATGTGGAAGCTGATCCGCTTACCTATGATGAGACGATGAAGACCAGAGACATTGTCTTCTGGAGGGAGGCTATCAATGATGAGTATGAATCTATACCTCCAACAATACGTGGGTGTTGGTCGATCTGCCTGAAGGAGCTAAACCAATCGAATGCAAGTGGATCTTCAAGAAGAAAATGAAGGCCGATGGAACTATTGACAAGTTCAAAGCAAGACCGGTAGCCAAAGGGTTTTCTCAGAAGCAGGGGATCGACTACTTCGACACATATGCTCCAGTAGCGCGGATGACAACCATCAGGATGTTGATTGCTCTGAGTGTAATTCACAAGCTCGTCATACATCAGATGGATGTGAAGACAACATTTCTGAATGAAGAGTTGACCGAAGAGATCTACATGCAACAGCCAGAAGGATTCATCGTCAAGGGCCTTGAAGACAAAGTTTGCAGATTGGTGAGATCTCTATACGGTCTGAAGCAAGCTCCCAAGATGTGGCACGAGAAGTTTGACAAAGTCATTAGATCAAACGGCTACATGGTTAGTAAGATGGACAAATGTGTTTACACAAAGTTCGCTGACGGGAGAGGAGTTATCGTTTGTCTATACATGGACGGCATGCTAATCCTGGGTACGGATCTAGCATGTGTCACTGAGAGAAAGAAGTTCCTCTCATCTAAGTTCAGTATGAAGGACTTAAGGGAAGCTGATGTTATCCTAGGGATAAAGATCATCCAGACAGACACTGGAGTGGCATTGTCACAGTCTCATTACATTGAAAAAATGCTCACACGCTATGGATATCAGGATCTTACAGGCATCGATACTCCTTACAGGTGTGACAAGAAGCTGAAGCCAAATCCTAGGGAAAGCATCAGGCAGCTGAAGTACTCAAGTGTCATCGGGAGTTTGATGTATGCAACTACTGCCACAAGGCCTGCCATAGCTTTCGCCTTGGGGATGCTGAGTCGATTCACGAGCAACCCAGGTATGGAGCACTGGAAGGCCATGAATAGAGTTATGAGATATCTCAAGAGGACTCAGAAGTATGCACTGCACTACAGCGGATATCCGACAGTAGTGGAAGGCTTCAGTGATGCAAGCTGGTGTTCAGAAGCAGAGAGCGAAAGGTCCACATGAGGATACATCTTCTCCATAGATGGAGCTGTTATATCATGGAAGTCGAAGAAGCAGACAATGCTCTCCCATTCCTCAATGGAATCTGAGTTCTTTGTACTGGCTACTGCAGCAGAAGAAGCAGAATGGCTTCGGGAGCTCATGTATGATCTTCCAGTGGTTGGTATACAGATTTCGGCGGTACCGATATACTGCGACAACCAAGCAGCTGCAGCGGTGGCATCAAATGATCTCTTTAATGGTAAGAAGATGACTGTGCGATTGAGGCACAGGGCGGTAAATGATCTGATAAAGACTGGTCATTACCGTGATTGATGTTTGAAGTCAGAAAAATCTGGCCGATCCGTTCACCAAAGGTCTCAAGCGCCAGCTGGTCGATGACACAAAAATTATGATGGGCTTGAAGACGATGTGGTGTTCTGTCTTTGTAATTATACCATAAAGTTTTATGCTATTTGTTTAAAGAGAAATCTACTAGGCATCTAACTTTTGGTTCAAAGAAGGACCACTGACGGAGAGAATATCTGGAACAGCAGATAGTCCTTTGAGACACCAATTACTGTTGTATACTATCTGTTCTCTGAAAAGAACAAGTCCTGTGGGAGGATGACTTAGACGCCTTAATGAGTTCTCAGGCATTTCGAATGTCTGGTGTGCTCTACAGGAAGCACGGTAGCACAACACTACAAAGGAGTGTAAGGTCTCCATGCTACAGTGGGGTGACACCACCAAGAGGTTCCTCGGTAAGGGTAATGCCTCGACTTTGTGAGCCATGTCACAGCGACGTAGCACCGCATATAGGCAGGTAGCCTAATGTTGTAGAATGAAGAGTGGCAGTCAGCACTACAAAGAGGTCGGTAACCTCATGTTACAGTGGTGTGACACCACCAAGCGGTACCTAGATTGGATAAAGCCTCAGCTACGCGAGCCATGTCACAGTGGCGTAATACCGCAAGGAAGCGCAAGGCTTCATGCTGGGTAGTTTGGCACTACAAAGAGGCTGGGACCTCATGCTACAGTGGCATGACACCACGATGAGGTGTAGCCTCAGCTTTGGGCCATGTCATAGAGGGGTAGCACAGCAAGGAAGCGCAAGGCTTCATGCCAAAGGACTCTTTAAAAGAACTTACCTAGAATGTATGGAAAGATATTCAGGCCGTCTCTTGATGGTAAACTTGTAGACACACAAGATACATACACCGAAACCATGCATGCACATGGCCTTTAATGTGCAACCGGAAGCACAGCCGATGTCATTATGTGAGTGGGAAAAATTACGGTCGTGGTGCAGAATTCAAGGTTTAGTCCATTCTTGTATCATACTGTTATTTGACCCATGCGGAAAGATTCAAGTCGTCAGCGACATCTCTCCTAATGCATGATGGACAGTCACTGAGAGGAACGCTCAACCCATATATTGAGATATGTGGGAGATTGTTGATATTTTTGCCTTTAGACTATAGGAAAGATAGTCTCACATCGGCTACACCAATGGTGAGTATCTCAATATAATGCATTGCTTGTATTGAGGTGTGCACATGAGGTGTGGTGGGGCATAAGTGTGTGCCATGTGGGAGTATTTTTTCGAGAAGGAAAAAGGATTAATTCCAACAAGGATGCAAGTTAATTTTTGTTGTACAGATTCAGACTCGGACACGGACTCCAGGTTGTCTCGTACATGCACGAGAGTGTTCGGGGGATAGGCGTGGACTGGCACACTACTATGCTGATTGTGGGATGATCTAAAATATCAAACTCTATTTTTGAGTATTGGTATTTTAGTCCCACATCGGATAGGAGAAAAGGTGAAGTCTCACTCCACTCTATAACTAGAGCCCCTTGGCCTCCTTTGGAAGATGCACCAAGAAGAGAGTTATAGGAGTTTGTAAAGTCCAGGAAGCCCGTTGAAGTCTTAAATATTAACTTACGAGCGTTCTAGAAGTTATTCGTGAACTTGCTGATTCCTGGAAGCAGATCGTGGTGGGACAAATCTTGCTTTGAGCAACGGTGATCTTAATCACCCCAGCAAGAACCTTTCCTCTTCTTCCTTCTTCTCTTTTTTCTGAGTTGTAACTCAGTTCTGTCCGTCAGCAACTGCGATTGCGAGGAAGAACGTGAGATTTATTTTCTGATTATTGTTGCTTTTGTAATCAGATTTATATTATAGTGTTCCTTGTGGATCTCGAGAATAATCAGAAGAAAACGTTTGTTTGAACCTCTGATCTCGACATCTAGTCCTACCATCTTTGATCAAGTCCCGGAACTAACAAAAATATAATTACACACCCACTAACTTAAATTTATAAATTAATCTAAAACCGTGTAATCTCGTCCTCTCTTTTTAAACTAATCTAAAACCTTCCAGTCTCTCCTTAAACTAATACAATATCATGTAACCTCCTCCTCCTCTAACGTTGGCGTGCTTTCTCATCTCCTCTTATCTTGTTGTTGCCTTCTCTTTCTTCCTCAAAGATTGACATGTTTTTTCTTGAAAATTGTATGGTATCAATATATTTCTTTCTATTCATTAGTTTCTTTGGATTTTTTTACTTTTGTTCAAAGAGTTAAAATACACTTTTTATTCATTTGATGGGACTTTTTGAATATATATATATATATATATATATATATATATATATATATATATATATATATATATATATATATACTTTATATATATATATATATATATATTTTTTTTTATTTTATTTTTTACTTTATATATATATATATATATATATATATATATATATATATATATATATATATATATATATATATATATAAAGTAAATATATATATATATATATATATATATATATATATATATATATATATATATATATATATATTATATATATATATATATATATATATATATATATATATATATATATATATATATATATATATATATATATATATATATATATATATATTTACTTTATATATATATATATATATATATATATATATATATATATATATATATATATATATATATATATATATATAAAGTAAAAAAAATATAAAAAAAATATATATATATATAAAGTAAAAAAATAAAATAAATATATATATATATATATATATATATATATATATATATATATATATATATATATATATATATATATATATATATATATATATATATATATATATATATATATATATATATATATATATTTACTTTATATAATATATATATATATATATATATATATATATATATATATATATATATATATATATATATATTTACTTTATATAATATATATATATATATATATATATATATATATATATATATATATATATATATATATATATATATATATATATATATATATATATTTACTTTATATATAAAAAAAAAAAAAAAAAAATATATATATATATATATATATATATATATATATATATATATATTCTTTTCAGGTTTCCTTCGATTGTGCTACATTTCTACAAGAACTACTACTGATAATTCAAGTAGATCCGATACAAGTTTCATTAAAAAATTATATGGTACCAATCTCATTCTTTTTTATTCACTATTTTTTATTTTTAAACTTTTCTTCAAAAATCCCTTAAAGCACATATTTTTATTCGATGACACTTTTTTGTCCATATTTTTTTGGACTTTTCAGATTTACTTCGATGTGCTACATCTCTACAAATACAACTGTTCCAATGCTTCTCTTAACTGGTTAATTTTATCTCTTTTCTATAAATCTCTCGCTAGTACTTTCCTGTAAATTTCTTCTTGGTACTAAAGGTCATCCAAGTGATTTTAAACATTAAAATTATACTGTATATTTTTTGTGATGTTTGTTTTTTACTTACTATTATATATCATAACTTCTAACATGCTTTTAAAGTTGTACCTCCAAACAAATTCTATCATAAACCCAATTTTTTTCTTGATCATTTGTTTTTTTGTTGGTATTGAGTAGTAATATTGTTGGTGTTGTAACTCATATGGCTCCTCACATTTCATCTCCTTGTAACCTACATGACCTTTGGCCCTTCATTTCTTCATAACCCCCAACCTCTCTCCCTATATAAAGAGAGGTTGGGATAGCTTGTAAGATGCACTTGAGTGGTTGATAATATACGAGAAAACTTCGTCTCCGTGTGTTTGAGTTTTTGCCTTACGACACGTTATCAGCACTTTGCTCGTACAACGCCGGAGACCCGACGTACCGCTCGTCTCGACGTCCGCCGACCGTTGCCCCGCGCGCACCCAGTCGCTCGTCGCCGATCCCGCGTATCCGCAATCGTTTTCTCACTTTCTTCCACCATACGGTAAGAAAGGTAAATTTTTTTATACAAAAGTTGTTCTGTCAGCAACGAAAAATTGCTTTGTTTACTTTGTTATACGAAAAATTGCTAGAATTAATTTTTCTACAAAAGTTGTTCTGTCATATACAAAAGTTTCTGTTTTCATCTAAAGGTTTGAAAACAATAGTTTGAAAGCAAAAGTTTTCATCTAAAGTTTCTGTTTCTGTCATATACAAAATTTAGCTAGAATAAGAGTGGTACAATATTTTTTGATTATGTGATGCATGTGGAATGTTGTTTGTGAAGAATATAATTTTTTTTTTTGCATTACTGTTAATGCTGTTCTTTACCATGGTTACATGTTTTTTCCAATATAATTATTTCTTCACATCGTTAGTGAGAACATCTTTAATATTGACTTATCCGTGGTTGGTCTTAACCAATACTTTTCAGTCCTGTTTGATTTTTCCTGCTACGGATTAATTTCAAGTACCTATATACACAATTTCCATGTTAGATTTTTAATAGTTGTGAAGCTTGTGTTATCTTTCTGGATAAGTTTACTTCATAATCTTTGTTTTATGTTTCATTTGAGCAAGTTTATTACACATCAGGTAGGAGTTCACGAAGTTTATCAAATATATGTTTCTGCTTCCTACTAAATCAAATATATTTTGTTACAAAAATATACTTTGGTAAAACACAATATTTTGTTCAAATTTTTTTTAATCAAAATATACTTTGGCGTGTTTATCAAATAGCTTGTTGTATATATTTTGGTAAAAGATATTTTTCTGCAATTTTTTCAACTGACAATTTCAGAATTATTTTTGTTTAAATAGTACTTATCCCAACAAAATATTTGTTAGTTTTTTTTTTTCTGAAAAAAAAATAAATTTTTTTTCATGATTGATGAAGAATTTAGATGCTAACATTTTTTTTGGTGATGATGGATTTGGAGCGCCCCGGCGAGCGCCACAGTGCCATCTGCGTCCCGACAAGCATTTTTTTTATGTTACTCAGTGAATTATTGTAACAGATGTGCAGTAAAAATTGTATTCTTTTTCTCGCTATTTTTTTGGCGTCGCTTCAATAGACGTCGGAAAAATAGTTGATTTTTTTTTGGTGCCGCTTGCTTAGGCACCAATTCTTTTGTGTGCTGTTCTTGCTTATGTTGTACGTTTTTTTTGCGTAATTACGGAAAAAAAACAAACTTGAAAATTTTGAAAAATGGTTTTGCCTACATAAACAAATTCTGGCACCGCCAAATTTGGGCCTCCCAAAAATAACCTTTTTTGGTTAATAATTTTTCAAAGGCAACGCTCATTTTGAGCACGCACTAAATTGTCACCTATTTTGCACAGTTCGCAAATAGCGTGAATTTCTTGAAAAATCTTATTTATTCCTACATTTGACAAAAATTTTACGAAGTCTCTCCGAATAGGCTCACCTACTTGGGTATGATGTCAGAAAGAACTTGGGGCTTGGTTCTTAAGAGGTCCCCGGTGACCCTCCTCCCTCATTTTCCCGCCTGGTCATATTCACGTAGAGCTACTGAAAGGGGTTGATCGAATATTATTTTTTGCTCAAATTGTATTTATAATTATGCATTTTTTCAAGAAATTTATTGACCTCTCTATATCGGCCCGTCGATCGATATAAGATAATTTTTAAACAGAAATCGTTTTTTCAAAACCGTTGTTTTTATTTACGATTGTTTGTTGTTGCTTATACAAACCAAATCCATATAAACCTGTCGTTTTATATGTTGACTGATCAAGATTTTTTCTCCTGTTGTAGAAAAATGTCGATCAAGATTGATTTTCCCATCCTTGAAGCCTCTGGCAAGAACTACTTGGACTGGACGCAAGACATCCAGAACCATCTAGATGCGCAGGGCCTCTTGGACGTCATCTATAACGAGGAAGAGCGTGAAGTGGAAGTCACTCGCTCAATGAACGCCAAAGCGATGATTCTATTCCGCAGGCATTTATCTGACGCCATGAAGTCGGAGTTCATTGAAATCTCCTCGCCGAAGACGCTATGGGACTCTCTGAAAGAGCGCTTTGACCACCAGAAGACCATATGGCTACCTGAAGCACGCCATGACTGGTTGAACCTGCGCTTCCAAGACTTCAAGAGTGTAACTGATTACAACAATGAAGTCTGCAGGATTCGATCACTTCTCCAATACTGCGGTGAGATATTAACCGACAGTGATCTGTTGGAGAAAACATACACCACATTTTCTTCCACTGACAACTTGCTCCAGAAGCAATACCGTCAATCTAAGTTCACCAAGTTTTCCGAGCTCATCACCCAGCTTTTACTATACGAGAAGAACAGTCTCATTTTAATGAAAAACAACAATTCTCGTCCTGCTGGAACAAAGGCAATTCCAATGCCTGATGCAAACGCTCTCCGTGGACCAAATCCACGGGGGAAACGAGACAAGGGCCAGTCGTCCCAGCCAAGGAACAGAGGCGAGTTTAAGTCTCGCCACCCAAAGCGAGGTTCTAACAAGAACCAAGGACCTTTGACTCCTAGGCAGTCTCATGGTAAGAACCAACGGGCCAGTCGTCCCAAAGCGAGAGTGGAAGGCCAAGCGCCTACTCTTTGCTACAAATATGGTGCTTATGGTCATATGCAACGGACTTGCAGGGCGACCCCCCAAGAAGTTAATAACTATCACAAGGGGCGCCGAGCCGAAGCAAATCTGGTCAACGAGTACGAAAATCTAAATCTTGAGACCCCCGATTTTGTAGCAGAAATGGAAGAATGAATCTCCATTATCTCTCTATATTTGATTTAAGTCATGAAACTTTTGGTGGTTTGTATTTTCTGTTTTCTCGATAAATTAAAGTTCTATTTCGAGCACTTTCTTCAAACGTGTGACAAACTTTAATTTTCTTTACTTATAGGCATGGACCACGGGGCAGTGGATTGTCTGGTTGATAGTGGAACGACTCACACTATCTTGAGAGATAAATCATACTTTATCTCCTATACGCCTAAAGTAATCTCAGTGACAACTATTTCGGGAACCTCAACCCTTGTTCAAGGTTTTGGCAAAGCCCGTTTTTCGTTGTCCAATGGTACTCCCGTTGAAGTATCAGAGGCCTTATATTCTCCAAGGTCCAGTCGTACCTTACTGAGTTTTAAGGATATTCGAGAAAACGGATTTCATGTTGAAACTGCTCGAGAACATGGCTTCGAATATCTTTTTATTACCTCCACTCAGTACGGCCAAAAGCGTATCTTGGAGAAGTTAAAATGTCTTTCAAGTGGTTTGTATCTCACTACGATACAACACATCGAGAGTAATCTCATCATTCGCCGAGCGCCAGTTGATAAGAGGACTTTTATGCTATGGCATGACCAGCTGGGTCATCCGGGTCAAAATACGATGCTTCGCACTATGAATGCATCACATGGGCATCCTCTTGGAGGAAAGAATTTCGTTATAAATCCGAAAAGCATATGCCAAGTTTGCTCGATTGGGAAGACGAATCTCAAGCCACTCCATGTGAAACCTACGAGATTGGTTTCCCAATTCCTTGAGAGAATTCATGGAGATATTTGTGGACCAATCCAACCAACATGCGGACCATTTAAATACTTCATGGTTTTGGTTGATGGATCGACTAGATGGTCACACGTAGTGTTGTTGTCCACCCGAAATGCAGCGTTTCCTAAACTCCTCGCCCAGATCATTAAGTTAAGGGCTCACCATCCGGATTATCCGATAAAGTCTACTAGACTTGATAATGCCGCAGAGTTTACATCGAAGACTTTCGATGACTATTGCATGACTTTGGGAATAAATCTTGAACATCATGTTGCGTATGTTCATACCCAAAATGGCCTAGCGAAAGCTTTTATAAAGCGACTGCAAGTGATAGCGAGGACCTTGGTTATGCGCACCAAACTCCCACTATCTGCATGGGGCTATGCAATTTTGCACGCTGCAAATTTGGTCCGTCTGAGACCCATGGCCACCCAACCACTTTTCGCGTACCAGCTGGTTACTGGATGTGAGCATGATATCTCACATTTACGCGTGTTTGGGTGCCTAGTCAATGTTCCAATTGAGCCGATAAGGCGTTCAAAATTTGGACCTCAGAAGCGACGGGGAATATATGTCGGTTGTAACTCCCCGTCCATTATTCGCTATTTAGAGCCCTTGACAGGCGATCTCTTTACCGCGAGACACGCGGATTGTGACTTTGATGAGGTAATCTTCCCGTCGTTAGGGGAAGAAATGCACGCTAACGTTGATGAGGAACGACGTGAATTAGCGTGGCATGTGCCCGCTTTTGCTCATCATGATCCCCCCTCTGCACATAGTGATAAGGAAGTACAGAGGATTCTAGGTCTGCAAGATATTACAAATCAAATGCCAGACGCATTTAGCGACCCAGCAAAAGTCACGAGATCAATTATACCTGCTGCAAATGTGCCTGCAAGGATAGACGTCCCTGAGAGACGCCATGTTCCTGTGAAACATGTTGCTCCGGTCGAACCCGCCGAGCAAAGGACGCTGCCATCGGCTGTCCAGTCCGTCGCTATTCCCAAGAAGAAGGGAAGACCGGTTGGTTCCAAAGATGTTCTGCCCCGGAAGCGGAGAAATCTTGTTAAAAGCGTTTTGCCACATTAGATCATTAAGGATCACGGTAATGTATTAGAAGAACGCGTTCCAGATGAAATGCCTATTCCTAATCATGCCGATAACCTCGAAATATCCGTCTAGTATGCTAGCTTAGACGATATTTTGAAGCGAAACGAAACTGTCATCGATGATGTGTTTATATACTCAGTGGCCACTGACATTATGAACAATGATGACATGGAACCTCGTAGTGTTGCCGAGTGTCAACGACGAACGGACTGGTCACAATGGAAACAAGCAATCCAGGCTGAACTAGACTCCTTAGCAAAAAAAGCGTGTTTGGACCTGTTACTCCAACACCACCCAATGTTAAACCAGTTGGTCACAAATGGGTTTTCCTAAGGAAGCGTAATGAGAGAAATGAGATTGTGCGATACAAGGCTCGCCTTGTGGCGCAAGGCTTCTCACATCGCCCTGGAATTGATTACGAGGAGACGTATTCTCCCGTAATGGACATTATAACGTTCCGCTACTTAATCAGTTTAGTAGTTTCCGAAAAACTGAATATGCAGCTCATGGATGTGGTCACAGCCTATCTCTACGGGGATCTAGACACAGAGATATATATGAATGTCCCTGAAGGACTAAAGATGTCTGAATCAAATAGTTTCCGACCACAGAACGCATTCTCGATTAGACTGAGGCGTTCGCTATATGGATTAAAACAATCCGGGCGAATGTGGTATAACCGCCTAAGCGAATACTTGATTGATTTGGGATACGTTAATAACGAACTTTGCCCATGCGTGTTCATAAAGAAATCTACTTCAGGATACGCAATCATCGCGGTCTATGTAGATGACATGAATCTCATAGGAATCGAAAAAGACTTGTCAGAAACTGCTGATATCCTGAAGAGGGAATTCGAGATGAAGGAACTTGGGAAGACACGGTTTTGCCTCGGCCTGCAGATCGAGCACCGTAAAGATGGAATTCTTGTCCATCAAGCAAACTACACCCAAAAGGTGTTGAGACGCTTTAGTCATTTTGACGTTAAGCCGTCCGCTACTCCCATGATCGTCCGCTCTCTAGACATTACTAAGGACCCATTCCGTCCAAAGGAGGATGACGAAGAGATATTGAGTCCTGAGTGCTCTTATCTGGGTGCAATAGGCGCATTATTGTACTTGGCCCAATGTACTAGACCGGACATCTCGTTTGCTGTGAATTATCTAGCTCGACACAACACCGCGCCAACACGCCGCCATTGGAATGGCATAAAAGACATTTTCCGCTACCTTAAGGGTACTACGGACTTGGGCTTGTTCTATCCCTACACGGTTTTGAGTGAGTCCAACGCTCTTGGCACTCGAAGCAACGCGACCCTTGTTGGCTACGCCGATACGGGATACTTATCTGATCCGCACAAGGGGCGTTCCCAATCTGGTTATGTCTTTACCATTGGGAACACGGCGATTTCTTGGAGGTCTCGTAAACATACCTTAGTGGCTACTTCAACGAACCACTCTGAGCTACTCGTGCTCTATGAGGTGACTAGAGAGTGTGTATGGCTTCGAGCTGTTATTGGCCATATTCGAAGTACATGTGATCTTCCATATGACCCAGATGAACCTGTTGTCGTCTATGAGGACAATACCGCTGTTATTGATCAAGCGAAACATGGTTACATCAAAGGGGATGCTACCAAGCACATATCGCCCAAGTTGTTCTTTACACATGAACAACAAGCGCTTCAAAAGATTGAAGTACAACACATTGGATCGGAGAATAACCGTGCAGACTTGTTCACCAAGTCACTGCCAAAACACTCGTTCCAGAAACATGTCAGAGCGATTGGACTTAGGAAGCTTTCAGAGCTAGCCTAAGTGAAACATGTTTCCCGCACCCTGTTGTGTGCATATGAGGGGGAGCACCCCAACGAGCGCCCCCAAAACGCCCTGTTGTGCGTATATCCCGTGCCCTGTCGAGTGCGAGTGAAAAGGGGAGCATCCTGATGTATGCTTGTGTACTCTTTTTCCCTTAGACTAAGTTTTTTCCCATTGGGTTTTCCTTGGCAAGGTTTTTAACGAGACACATTTCAAATCTCTTATTCACTAAGGACTATTGTGATCAGGGGGAGTATCCAGTGTATACTTCTAAACCATTGTGTACTCTTTTGTCCTTCGATCAGCGATTTTTTCTACTGGGTTTTCCCTGACAAGGTTTTGACGAGGCACTTTTGCAATGGTTAAGTTTACCCCCATCACACTGACCTGTGTGTACTCTTTTGTCCTTCGACCAAAGTTTTTTTTCCACTGGGTTTTCTTTGGCAAGGTTTTGACGAGGCACAAGTAGATGGTCAAATTTGAAGATGCAAGCTACAGACAGACGAAGAAACTCAGAGATGTTTACAAGCAGAATTTCTGGAGAGCCAAGGGGGAGTGTTGTAACTCATATGGCTCCTCACATTTCATCTCCTTGTAACCTACATGACCTTTGGCCCTTCATTTCTTCATAACCCCCAACCTCTCTCCCTATATAAAGAGAGGTTGGGATAGCTTGTAAGATGCACTTGAGTGGTTGATAATATACGAGAAAGCTTCGTCTCCGTGTGTTTGAGTTTTTGCCTTACGACAGTTGGATTTTTTTTATTTGTTACTATTATGTATATCATAATTTTTTTACATTTTGCTGTAATAACCACAACCATTTCAGTTGATGTGAAATTAATTTATAATGGTCTTAACATGTGCATTATACTACATGATAATTTTTTCTCTAGAGGATCTGTCGGATCTTAGTTGAAGACAACATGTGGTTAGACTAGAAATAAAATGGATAGGACTATAGGTGGTAATAGTAGAGAGTAGTTGCTAATGTGATAAAGGAGATGAATAAAAACAATTCATATTAATACCACATCATTATTATGTCCTAATTTTTTGTTTAATATGTTGAATCAAACAAACATCATAATTTTTTTGTTTAATATGTTGAATTAAACAAATAACCCAACCGAATCAACCATGATTTTTATTTTTATTTTGGAGAGGGAGACGTTCACCTTTTTTTTTCTCTCATAGAAGGTACTGGATCCAATATACATTTTTCTCTCACAAATTAAGCCTATTATCTTAGGTAATATTCTCGAGTTCTTTATATTATTGTTTTTTACATATCTAAAATTTATAATTTAGAACTTAATTTAGATGTAATCTCTTGAACATAATCTAATATAATTTAATCAAATCTATTATTTAAAATATAATCTAATTTATAACTTAAGCATAATTCTAAAATTTGATATAATCCAATATAATTTTCTTTAGATTTATATATGGGTTTTAAAAGTAGAAAATTAGAAAATTAGAAAAAGGAAAATATTTGGGATTAAAAATACAATAGATAAGGTCTAATCCAACATGTTTTATAATTTAAATATATTTAAATTGTTATAATTTATGGATAAATCCAAATGATGGAGGCTCTTATCTTATCTACAATCATCCTTATCTACAATCATCCTTATCTTATTCCCTCTTATATATTCCTAATAAAGAGAAGTCCGAGTGCGATTTTATTCGGCTACAAAATTTCTTTATCTCCCATTTTTATAATATGTTGTCTGTACGAGCGCTCGAGGAGTTTTAGGCCACCACAAAATTTTTTTATTATCAAAGATTATGTAATTGAATTGAACAATCCAACTAATTTAATAGACTATATATTTTTTCATACATTTTTATAAGAAATTTGTGCTATGATCTAAACCCCAAAAATATATTTCTACACATCCTCTGTATATGCTATAATCTGAAGCTCGATTTCTTTTGCTACGTTCATTGATTGAAGTTTATTCTATGATCTAATTAACCTCAAAGAGTTTCAGGGCTCTGTTGAAAGGGAGACAAGCAAGAAGTTGCTATATGTTCGGTCCGACAATGACGACGAATACATCGGTCCCTTTGATGCATATTGCAGAGAGCAAGGAATACGACACCAGAAGACTCCACCAAAGACACCTCAGCTCAATGGTGTAGAGGAGTGCATGAACAGGACACCGATGGAGGGGGTTCGGTATTTGCTGTCTGAAGCAAACTTGTCACGCTCCGATTTCGTAGAATCGATAGTCGTCCCCCGGGCGTGATGCTGTGCGAACTTAAGTTGCGATCGCACAAGGCATAGTCATAAGGTTATCCGAAACACAACGTCAAGTTAGAGTACGCAGAAAAATTGATTGACACAATTGAAATAGAAGTAGACTTTTCATTGATAATAAAACTTCATTTACATTGACTTTATTACATTCATTGCCGCGCGGGCTACAACATGACTCGACTTACAAAACCAACGCCGATGAGATAGTCGTTCCATACATTACATCCCTTTTACAAGCAAAATAGTTACACTTTCCACCTGCGATCGAGGGAAGCCGAGCCGCCATTGGTCTTCTTTTGTACTGAATACGAAGTCTTCAAAAGGAATTCAGAAACAAGCCTTCTCACGGACGAGGCTTCAAAAGTGTCCACGCCGCCTTGAGATTTTAAGCGGCATGCCCTTCGTAGTTTGGGGTACCTGCATGGAGAGCGAGGATCAGTACATTACACTTTGTACTGGTGCGTGGCTATTTAAGTTCCAAGCTCTCATTTGGTTGAAGAGTTTATATGACTTAGAGTATGAATGTTTCTAACCATCCTAATGAATTTCAAACAAGCATATGACAAGCATAATAAAATTTACGTTGAACTTACCCGCGGCGGACCGTGCCGCGCCTTATGAAACTTACCATGTTCTTCCCTGTCAATTGTTATCATTTTTATAACAAGTGCAATATTTCGTGTGGTTGGTCACTGGCTCCCAGAGCCATCGTGGACTCCTCTAGCTTTTGTTAGACGGGGTCCTTTCAGCGTGAGTAGCGAGCCCCGCTGCAAGTCCTCGCCTAACCCGTGCCCAGCACAGCTAGTTATTTGTTTCCCTTTGCCCGCAACGGTCCCGTGACCTCGGGTTGTCGTGCGGGGAAACGCTCACCTTATGACAAGTTGTCCATGACCGTGCAAAGACTTGTTTTTAGTTGTTAAGACATAGCCTACCCTTTTCTTTGAGAACTTGCTCATTCATTCGTGTTCGTGCACTTGCATTTATCTTTTCATTCGCAACAACACTATCGACTTTGCCTAAGAAGGGGGTCGAGAAGAGAAGGGTCAGCCACTCACCTTGAGTTTACTTCGGCAAGAGAACTTGTTGGTCGCGCTAGACGTCGCCCACGCGATTACCAGAAATCGCACAAGCAACCGATTAGAATACTGCATTATTCAAGGAGTTCGATAGGAAATGCGAGTTCAAAATGTAAGCCATGAAAACCATCGAAAACATTCACGAAAACGCATTCAGAAAACAAAGCCAAAACCAACGCAAGCGGCGTGAAAAGCAGAGCAACGGGAGGTCTCTTCCGACTCAGCCGCAGAGTCAATTCTCGAGGCACAACCCGTTGAATATGGGACTTGGTTCCGAAGAAGACATTCTATAAAGAGGAATGGATCTTAATTCAACCGTTCCCGTTCGATCGACTCGGTCGATCCCGACCTATCGGTCCCGACCGAATCGATAGCGACAGTGTTCCTTTCTCGCGCACTCCATGGACAAGTACGAGGCACGATGTAGGGACGGGGCACTACACCATAACCAACTAAGAAAAAGTTTCGTCCTTGAAACTTAAAATAGAACCTACCTTTACGAATGAAGGGAACTTTTCCTTCATTTCTGACTCAAGCTCCCACGTCGACTCTTCGACCGAGTGGTTCCTCCAGAGGACGCGGAAGAGGGGAATAGCACGGTTGCGGAGAAGTTTATCCTTGCGCTCCAAGATTTGTACCGGCTCTTCGACATATGACAAGTCCGCCTTCAAGTCCAGCTTACCAAAATCCACAACATGGCTCGGATCATGTACATACTTCCGTAATTGCGATACGTGAAAGACGTCATGTACCTCTGATAACGCAGGCGGCAAGGCGATTTGGTAAGCTACCGGGGCAACTCGCTTCAATATTTCAAACAGGCCAACAAATCTTGGGCTCAATTTCCCCTTCGTACCGAACCTGGAAACTCCCCGCATGGGCATGACTTTCAAGAATACATGGTCGCCTTCCGAGAACTCGAGGAGGGCATCGGTGCGTGTCGGCATAGCTTTTCTGTCGACTTTGTGCTATCTTCAATCTCTCTCGTATTAACTTGACCTTCAGCACGGTCTGCTCCACCAGCTCCGGACCAAGTATCTGCCGTTCTCCGACTTCATCCCAGCAAATGGGCGATCTGCACTTCCGGCCGTACAAAGCTTCATACGACGCCATTTGGATGCTGGACTGATAGCTGTTGTTGTATGCAAACTCGGCCAACGGTAGATGGACGTCCCAACTTGACTTCAAGTCGATCGCACAGAGTCGTAACATGTCTTTGAGAATTTGGTTCACCCGCACTGTTTGGCCGTCAGTCTGAGAATGATAAGCTGAGCTGAACTTCAACTTGGTCCCCAGTGCTGAATGAAGACTACTCCAGAAGCGCGCTACGAACCGTCCATCCCGATCAGAGACGATAGAAACTGGGACCCCGTGCAGCCGAACTATTTCATCAAGGTATATATGAGCAAGGAGGTCGACGCTCCAAGTAACTTTGATGGCGATAAAGTGCGCTAACTTGGTTAGTCGATCGACGATGACCCAGACGACGTCATTTCCCCGCGGCGTCCTCGGCAAGCCAACAACGAAGTCCATAGTGATGTGATCCCATTTTCACTCTGGAATGGCGAGGTTCTGCATCTCTCCGTCCGGTCGCTGGTGTTCGGCTTTGACTTGCTGACAGGCCATACATTTTGACACAAAGAGCGCTACGTCCCTCTTTATGCCGTGCCACCAAAAGACAACGCAGAGGTCCTTATACATCTTGGTGCTGCCAGGATGCAAGAAATATTTTACATAATGCGCCTCCGACATTATCTCCTTTCTAAGTTCTGCGTCGTCCGGTACGCATAGCCGTCCCTTCACGCGCAACACTCCCGACTCGTCCTCTACAAAGTCGGACGCTTTCCCTGTCGATATCAGCTTCCGCATCTTCTCCAGGTATGGGTCGTCCTTCTGTGCAGACTTGATCCTCTCCAGTAGGCTCGGTTCCACCCACAGTTGTGCTAGTTTCATGTCTCTGAAACAAACTCGAAGCTCGATGCCCATTCCTTCCAAGTCAAGCAGCAGTCGGTCGTTGATGCATAACGAAGCTAAGTACTTCTGGCTCAGCGCATCCGCTACCACATTTCTCTTGTCCGGCGTGTAGTCGATTATTAAGTCATAGTCTCTACTCAGCTCGAGCCATCGCCTCTGCCGTAAATTCAATTCTTTCTGGGTGAAGAGATACTTGAGGCTTTTGTGGTCCGTATAAATCCTGCACGCCACGCCATAGAGATAGTGACGCTACAGCTTTAACGCAAATACAATTGCCGCTAATTTTAGGTCGTGCGTGGGGTAGTTCTTTTCGTGCGGCTTCAACTGCCGGGAAGCAAAAGATATCACCTTATCCCGCTGCATGAGCACACACCCCAAGCCCTGGCCAGAAGCATCGCTGAAGATTTGAAATCCCTCCGTCCCTTCAGGAAGAGCAAGTTTCGGGGCCGAAACGAGTCGTTGTTTAAGCTCCTGGAAGGAAGCTTCACAGTCGTCTGACCACTTGAATGCGACTCCTTTCTGGGTGAGGCGAGTCAACGGCGATGAAATCTTCGCGAAGTCCTTCACGAAGCGTCGGTAGTATCCTGTAGTGCCCCAAAATTCGTGATACGTATTTTATACGTGTTCGTATTTCTGACCCATATTTCTCATTTCTTTGATTAGTTAGTTGTGGTTTATTTTCATATTTAGCATTGTGGTTTAATTGTCATTTATCGTTCATGGATTATTTTGATTAAGTGGAGCTTGGTTTTATTCAGATGGGACAAGGATTGGGTTGGTTCGGCTTGGCTTGGTTTACTTGGTCCATCATGAACCAAGGTGAACCCCTACCTACCACCACCATCCTTATTTATTAACCCCACCCTCTTTCTCTCTCATCATTCACTCTTCTTCTTCCTCACCGTTACTCTCTACCTACCAAGAGGTTTAGGCAAGTGCAACTTGCTTCTTGAGGGATCTTGATTTTTATTGTTCCATTCTTTTATTTACATGATTATAAACCTCTTTAGAACTTGGAGTTTTTAATTTTGATGGATAGATTCTTCTAGATCTACAGTTTAACCTTGAGTTCATGGAGTTTTCTTGGTTTTGATCTACTAAAACTAGTTATTTTCGAAAACTAATAGTTCCATGAGCAAGAGTACGAAATTTCGTGTGAATTTAATTTTTGATTCACCTCATTTCGAGTTAAAATAAAGTTTTTATGGCCAAAACAAGTTTTCTAAATTTTCATGTCGGCTGAAGAATCTGGTTCTGGCGTAAAATAAAATTTTACGCAGGAAAGCTAGCGTAAAATCAAATTTTACGCAGGAAGGCTTGCGTAAAATGAAATTTTACGCAGGGAACCCTGGAATTGCGTAAATTACGCTGGATTGTATCCAGAATGTAATATTTTACGCAGGGAACCCTGGAATTGCGTAAATTACGCTGGATTGTATCCAGAATGTAATATTTTACGCAGGGAACCCTGAAATTGCGTATTTTACGCTGGATTATGATTGTATCCAGAATGTAATATTTTACGCAGGGAACCCTGAAATTGCGTATTTTACGCTGGATTGTATCCAGAATGTGAAATTTTACGCTGGAACCCTCCCCTTTTACATACTTTGCGCAGAATTGATTTTTTTGGCATAAAAGTGTGCAGAATGACTGTTTTTGCCAAGTTAAGCTATTTTTTAGCCAGAATTTCGAAAAACTTAAAACATGAAAGTTTTAGATCTCTGTCTCGCCTTTCCGAATATTTCTGGAGCACCTTAGTTTGAGTTCGTGTATGGAAGTTATGCTCCGTCTTCCTGAGTCGCATGATTTCTCCACAACTCTTGCATCCTGTTTATATTTAGTTATTGCATACACACTTATACCAGGTTAAATGTTAATTTTAAATAATGACATGACATGATAGTGACCCGTCGTGGTGCACTCTTGACAGTGTATTTGACATGATATATATCTCGAATGCGGTTGCGACGGCTAGCATGTCGTAACAGAATTGAATGGTCTGGACACCGTGGGTGATTGTGTTTGTACAAAATAAACCAGTATTGTCTTGCATCATGTCTAGGATAGGGATCCCTGAGTACCACGGTCAGGGATACCTACAGTAATTGACTAAGGCTAATAAACTAGAATAATTCAGTAGACATGAAGAGATTCCCAGCTACAGGCAATCCCATTATCTGGGCGCATTAGTGGACTTGTAGCCTACCGACGAGTAGGGCACATTTCCAGCACACCGTTGCGTGTTGCATTCTCCATAAACGAAAATTCGACCTGGATAACCGGATGGTCTGCAGGGCTTGTGGCTGTTGGGATAATCTCATTACATCTTGCTAGTAACTAGGCCTGTGATAACCCTAGTTAGTTAAAAGTATCAAGCCGTACTCTTGATTGGCCGTGATTGATTGGATGGAGTTTATCCCAGCTTAATCTTGTCCCGATCCTGTACAAGATTGTGACACGACATGATTATTGAGGCTTGCCTTAACAATAACGATCGGGGGTCCAGTTCTGTTCAGGCAAAGGGTTACAACCCCGGTCCTTATTTGGTTTAAGGGTTGTAACCTGGCTCCCGGAGCAGTTCTATGTCCTCTCTTCGTTTATTGTCTTATTGCACCCCATGCCATGCTCGTCATGTTTTACCTTACTTCAACAGCATAATTAATTATTTATACTGGCCTTAACAAAAAAGATCAGGGGTCCAGTTCCGTTCAGGCGAAGGGTTACAATCCCGGTCCTTGTTTGGTTTAAGGGTTGTAACTTGGCTCCCGGAACAGTTCTGTGTCCCTATTCGTTTATTGTCCTCACTGTGCCAATAGTATTTGAGACGGGTTTCTATTCAGGTGAAGGATTACAACTCCGGTCCTTATTTGGTTTAAGGGTTGTGACCTGGCTATTTGAATGGTTTTCTCGTACTCAGTTTACTGTGGTTATCTCTATTATTAGCAATTCTTTATTTATTATCTTTATTATTCTATTATTGATGTGCTGGTTTTAGTTCCTAAGTGAAGCCTCCCTTGTGGCACTTGCTCTTTCTGGGGTCTGACCCAGCTGGTTTTGTATGGCCAGATATCGGAGCAGTCCCACAGGATCTACCTAACTTCCAGCCAGATGGTGACCACTAGGCGTAACCCTGGCAATGAGTGGGTTTCTTTTTGTCCTCCCACTTTATTGTAAAATTATTCTTTTGAGGCGTTTAGCCGACGAGCATGTGTTAGCTCGATTGCACCTTTACTTACTGTCTGTCTACGGGCTGTAGCATGATTGACATATCCTAGGGTTGATCATGTACGACTGAACTCTTGCTAGTCTTGACATTCTGTACGACTAGCTTCATGATCATCCAATATGTAATGTTGGGGATGCCTTACTATTGTATATTTGGTGGTCTTACATCTTGTATCATTTACTTACTTGCTTGTGATTGAGACTATAGGCTTATTATTGACCATAGGAGACGGATGGATTGTAGTTAAACCCTCATACATCTAGACAGCCGTGACCGTATAGTGAGGTGGATTCCATTTCATTATACGTAGCTGGCTATGTATGCCCCCGCTCTCCAGTATTCTGGTTGTGGGGCGTTACATATCCCGCCAAGCCTAGGAAGCTTCAAATTTTGCTAACTGATGCGGGCCGTTTCCAATCAGCAACTGCCTCAACTTTCTTCGGATCAACTGCGATGCCCACGGCGGAGATGATGTGCCCAAGGTATGAGACACTGTTCAGTCAGAACTCGCACTTGCTCATCTTCGCATACAACTGATTCTCTCGAAGGGTTTGGAGTACCGTCCGCAGATGCTCTGCATGTTGCGCTCGATCCTTCGAGTAGACGAGGATGTCATCGATGAAGACTACTACGAATTTGTCAACGAACGGACGGAACACCCGATTCATTAGATCTATGAAGACGGCAGGGGCATTTGTCAGACCGAACGACATTACCAAGAACTCGTAGTGGCCGTAACGAGTATGGAAGGCGGACTTCGGTACGTCATCTGGCTTGACCTTGAGTTGGTGATAACCCGATAGCAGATCAATCTTCGAAAACACCGTTGCACCTTGGAGCTGGTCGAACAAGTCGTCGATGCGGGGCAGGGGGTATTTGTTCCGAACGGTTGCTTTGTTCAATTCCCGATAGTTGATGCAGAGCCGCATCGATCCATCCTTCTTCTTCATGAATAGCACGGGCGCACCCCACGACGAGACACTCGGACGAATAAACCCTCTGTCGAGTAATTCTTGTAGTTGTGCCTTTAGTTCCTTCAGTTCTGCAGGGGCCATTCTGTACGAAGCCTTCGAGATCGGCCGGGTGTCGGAGAATGTGTCGATGGTGAACTCTATATCTTGATCGGGCGGCATGCCGGATAGCTCATCCAGGAACACGTCCGGGAATTCTGCCACAACGTCGGTCTGATCCGCGTTTGCACCATCCTGTCGTATGTCTCGAACGGAAGCTAGATAGCCTTCGCACCCAGAATACAGCATCCGTCGAGCAGATATTGCGGAGATCACCATGCAGGTCGGCAACGCCTCACCACACGAGTAGCAGAATTCAGGCACTCCAGGTATGCGGAATGTGACCTTCTTTTCAGCGCAGTCTATGGTTGCGTTGCACGGCCCGAGCCAATCCATTCCCAGAATGATGTCAAAGTCCTTCATGTCTAGAACTATCACATCCGGACCGATCTTTTGACCGCCGATACAGATAATCCCGCCGGCGCAAGCTAAGTTTATAAGAATTGGTGTGCCCGAAGGTGTGCTTACGCTAAGGTCGAGATCTAATGATATTACAGAAAATTTGTGCTCGACGGCAAAGTCTGTCGATATAAAACTATACGAAGCGCCTGAATCAAATAACACACGAGCAGGCACATTATTGAATTTTAGTATACCTGACACTACTGTATCTGATGCCATCGCTTCGTCTCGAGTCATGGCGTAGACGCGGCCCTGAGTGTTGGGGCGACGGTCTCGGCCATTTTGCGGTACGGGTTGAGTGGGCGGAGAAGGTCGAGGCGCCCGTCCTAGATTCTCTTGACGGTGTTGTTGTGGCGGGGCATTACGAGTCTGACGAAAGCTTGGACAATTTTGGGCCCTGTGACCCATCTGTCCGCAA
Organism: Iris pallida; assembly: GCA_029216955.1. Lineage (NCBI taxonomy): Eukaryota > Viridiplantae > Streptophyta > Magnoliopsida > Asparagales > Iridaceae > Iris > Iris pallida. The sequence goes on along the minus strand of JANAVB010033219.1, from coordinate 17,521,497 downwards.
GCAAAACATTCAATATTACGGAAAAAGAAGTTGCTGGCATGGTGTCCGACTCGCCCGCAATTGGTGCACTTAGGTATCATTTTCTCACCCTTGTAGCCGCCGTTATTTGGACGCTTTGACGCGTCGTTGTTGCCTCCCGTATAGCTAGGACGTTTGTGATTGGAGTGGCGCACAACGTCGTCAGCACCGGAAGGATGCAGGTTCTCAAGGCGGAGAGCGTGATTCAGAGCCACTCCTACGGTCTTGTACTCCGGGACCCCGACATGCGTACCGATAGAGTGTCGCAGACCCACTTCGAACCGTCGCACACGGCACTCTTCAGTAGGCAAAAACTGACCAGCAAACTTAGACAACTTGTTGAATTCTGCGGCATACTGTTCCACTGTCCGGCTCTCTTGCTTCAATTGCATGAATTCATTCTCCTTCGCTTGACGAACGGCTGACGGAAGGTACTGGACTTCAAAAGATTTACGGAACGTGGCCCAAGAGATCGGCGCAGGGTTGTTGTCCGGTCGGATCGCTCGCTTGCGCACGGCCCACCAGTCGTGTGCGTTCAACCGTAGTTGAAGTTGTGCGCAGGCGACTTGCTTCGATTCTTCAATGCCGAGAAGCTCGAAGTGATCTTCCAGCTCTTCCAACCAGTCGATTGCCATGGAAGGGCCCTCGGTACCGTTGAAGGAAGTGCGGCACGCCTTCTTGAATTTGGACACTTCAAAGTTGTACTTTTTTGGTGCCGCTGGTTGACGCTCGGGATCCTCCGTGTCGACTTCAATGGGTTGGATCGCCGGCACGGTGGCAGCAGGTACGGTGACGGTAGACAAAGTCGCAGAATTTTCGTTGGCCGCCATTGTCTGGACGATCTGCTGCAGGGTATCCAACTGCTTTTGTTGAAGTTTGGCATGTGCGTCGAAACGAGCTTCGAAGCGAGCTTCGAACTGGGCCTGTCGTTCCTCCGTCTGTTGATGTTGGTTCTCGGACTGGTTCCGCTGTGCCTCCATCATACGCAGCCTCCTTTCGATGGTATCGTTAGAAGGTCCGGCCCACGAACGATGCGAACTACTAGAGCCGCTAGAAGCGCTCTGTTCTTTCTCGACCGTGGGTTCCGTCACTTCTGCGATACGAAGGCAAACGCATCAGTCACAAATTATTACGGACTCATTGTATAGAACAACTTATCTCATCGATGCGAGGTCAAAATTTTGTAACTCTAGACGCGAGGCCAAAGGATGTAAAGCCGTGCTCTGATACCATTATGTCACGCCCCGATTCCGTAGAATCAATAGTCGTCCCCCGGGCGTGATGCCGTGCGAACCTAAGTTGCGATCTCACAAGGCATAGTCACAAGGTTATCCGAAACACAACGTCAAGTTAGAGTACACAGAAAAATTGATTGACATAATTGAAATAGAAGTAGACTTTTCATTGATAATAAAACTTTATTTACATTGACTTCATTACATTCATTGCTGTACGGGCTACAACATGACTCGACTTACAAAACGAACGTCGATGAGATAGTCGTTCCTTTTATTACATCCCTTTTACAAGCAAAATAGTTACACTTTCCACCTGCGATCGAGGGAAGCCGAGCCGCCATTGGTCTTCTTTTGTACCGAATGCGAAGTCTTCAAAAGGAATTCAGAAACAAGCCTTCTCACGGACGAGGCTTCAAAAGTGTCCACGCCGCCTTGAGATTTTAAGCGGCATGCGCTTCGTAGTTTGGGGTACCTGCGTGGAGAGCGAGGATCAGTACATTACACTTTGTACTGGTGCGTGGCTATTTAAGTTCCAAGCTCTCATTTGGTTGAAAAGTTTATATGACTTAGAGTATGAATGTTTCTAACCATCCTAATAAATTTTAAACATGCATATGACAAATATAATAAAATTTACGTTGAACTTACCCGCGGCGGACCGCACCGCACCTTATGAAACTTACCATGTTCTTCCCTGTCAATTGTTATCATTTTCATACCAAGTACAATATTTCGTGTGGTTGGTCACTGGCTCCCAGAGCCATCGTGGACTCCTCTAGCTTTTGTTAGACGGGGTCCTTTCAGCATAAGTAGCGAGCCCCGCTGCAAGTCCTCGCCTAACCCGTGCCCAGCACAGCTAATTATTTGTTTCCCTTTGCCCGCAACGGTCCCGTGGCCTCGGGTTGTCGTACGGGAAAATGCTCACCTTGTCGACAAGTTGTCCATGACCGTGCAAAGACTTGTTTTAAGTTGTTAAGACATAGCCTACCCTTTTCTTTGAGAACTTGCTCATTCATTCTTGTTCGTGCACTTGCATTTATCTTTTCATTCGCAACAACACTATCAACTTTGCCTAAGAAGGGGGTCAAGAAGAGAAGGGTCAGCCACTCACCTTGAGTTTACTTCGGCAAGAGAACTTGTTGGTCGTGCTAGACGTCGCCTACGCGATTACCTAAAATCGCACAAGCAACCGATTAGAACACTGCATTATTCAAGAAGTTCGATAGGAAATACGAGTTCGAAATGCAAGCCATGAAAACTATCGAAAACATTCACGAAAACGCATTCAGAAAACAAAGCCAAAACCAACGCAAGCGGCGTGAAAAACAGAGCAACGGGAGGTCTCTCCCGACTCAGCCGCAGAGTCAATCCTCGAGGCGCAATCCGCTGAATATGGGACTTGGTTCCGAAGAAGACATTCCATAACGAGGAATGGATCTTAATTCAACCGTTCCCGTTCGATCGACTCGGTCGATCCCGACCTATCGGTCCCGACCGAATCGATAGCGACAATGTTCCTTTCTCGTGCATCCCGTGGACAAGTACGGGGCATGATGTAGGGACGGGGCACTACAAAACTTACCAAAAATTTTAGGGTGAGTCTCTCAACATTGTTGCATATATTATTAATTTGTCTCCTACTGCTCCTTTGCAGGGTAATATGCCTGACACAGTATGGTACGACAAAGTGCCGTCATACAATCACTTGCCAGTGTTTGTTTACAAGGCCTTTGTACATGTACCGAAGGACAAGAGATCCAAACAATTGTGATATTGCAGTTTAAGTATGGAGACAATTGAGTATATCATGGCATTAACATAATTAGCTAAGTCTTTTCTTACTGTACATTCATATATTTTTTATGATGTTTCAACTTTCAACACTAATGTTAACTGTCAAACACCTTTGAATATGACTAATGTTGATCAACATATTTTGGTGTTTGAATTAAACTAGATATAGTCCAATTAATTTGTTACTTTCATCTTCTGACAGAGGAAAGATTTTTCTTTTTCTATCTAATGCTCACAATTATGTTTTCTTTGGGAGTAAAAGGAGCGGACAATAGTTTTTAGTATACATGTTATGAAATAAAGTTCAAATATAAAGTAAAACACCTTTAATTCTAGTAAATAAATTATGCACCTCATATTATTTACATAAATTGTTATTTGTGTCTCTAAAATTTTTGGTTGCCTAAACATAATTTGGAACAAATAATTTTGCTTATATATGTTTTGGAGCACCCAAATGGGTGTTGCATGATAGGCATTGTGTTGCATGCATGAGGAGAACCAGTCGTCAGTGAACTAACATTTGTAGGTCACAGCAGGCTGTTGGCCCTCGAAAGGCAAAAAATGAAAGTTCAACATGAATGTTGGTATTTCAATAATATAGATGCATATATCTACTTACTTTGGGACGAAACAAGAAAACAACGTATATGCACTTGGATCTCTATATAGCTTAAAGCAAATTTGTAAACAATTACATCATAAGTTAGATAAATTAATTTTTGAATGATATTTTTCTTATAAACGAAAGTTGTATATGGGCGTATTCGAAGGCAGTAGATAAAGGGTATGCAATATTATGCATATATGTGGATGAACATTAATACTATATAAACATTACTGAGAATATTTTTCTCCACAATAATACTTGTTCGAATGTAATATCCACAACAGTTGGTCTCGCTCACATTATTAAAAGCTCCGACAGAGCACATTTTATCCAACAGATACATAATATCTCGTACTCTCATAATTCTAGAACAAATTTAATAAGTTCTAAGATATAAAGGAAAATGAGTACCAAATTAAAACTCTGAGCGAGTGAAATGAGGGATATCTTTGTGTAACCTCTAGCATAGTGAACTAGAAGTTCGTCTAGAGAACCAAAAGTTTGACTAGAGAACCATAAGTTTGTCTAAAGAGATTCGTCAGCTATTCACTAGGGATATATATATATATATATATATATATACGTCAATAAGCCAGAAGCTCAATTCTAAGGACCTATTGTTGAGCCAAAAGCCTAATGATCACATAACTTTTAATATGACATAATCGACTGAGACACCCCGGGACAATAATGATGAGAATAATCATTAAAAAATCTTGTGGTCATCTTTTAGCAAAAAGTAGCATACCTAATAGTCAATTTTGTGTCCTTAATCTCAAGGATAAGTGTGTTTCTAGGTAAACCATCAGTCCTGAAGATTGCATCTGAATGATCAGTAGTATAGTTTCATTAATTTAGAGTATAATTATTTTAAATTTTTTTATGGTTTATGTTGGTATTATCTGAAACTAAACTATTGGCATATATGTTCTGTGAATTATATTATTAGAAATTTATATGCTCATCTCCTTCGATTGTTAAATATTTTAGATATGAGATATTTTTACCATAAAATTTTTGGATTGTCACTTTGATAAGACAATATTTCCGCCGTTAGGTGTAGCACCCAGTTTTCCAAATGAGGATAATTTTGAAATTTTGTGTTTATAATTATTTTAATAATGATATTTAATTCATGATATGATTTTTGGTGATTTTAAATCATTTTAAAATTATTTAAATCAATGACTTGTGGTTTTGACGTTTTCCTAGCGAAACCCTAGAGACTGTTTGACCTAGAGCCTAACCATGTGATTATGATATTTTAATATCATTTCTGGCCTAAGAATATTTTGCATTTGACCTCTTTGAATTATTTTGATATTATTTTATTATTTATGATATTGTTTTGGGATTATTTGAGTCGGATTCGAATTTCATCTCAATCCGACTTGTAACGGGGACCCGGGGTAACTTAGACTCTAGTTGGACCCATGCATTAGTTAGCCATGGCCCACATTTTAATTAGTCATATTAGAAAGATTAGTCATAATTCTAATTATTAGGTTAACCATTTAGAGTTTTTATTTTGACCCTTTTACCCCCAAACCCTAACCAAAATTGTTTTAAACACTTGTAACTAAGGGAGGGGCAAACTTGTAATATTCAATGAGGGGGGATAACCATTGTGGTCGGCCCTAATAGGACTCCCATCTCATTTCCTTTCTTTGAGAAGTCTTCTTCCCCAAGTGCTCTCAAGCTCTCCCAAGGAAGAAGCCTTTCTCCTTGGATTTCTCTCCTTTAGGTAATATTTCCTTCTCTTTTATTTCTCCATTTTGCATTCAGGAAAGTTTTAACCATAGGAATGACCCCCATTGTTGTGTCCCTATTTTGTGTCCTCTTGTGTCCACTATGTGTCCTTTAGGGATTTCTATTGTATTATTGTTGTGTCTTGTGTTCATGGGGAAAACCCCCAAACTTGGACACACTTTATATTTAAAATATTGATTAAATGAATTAATTCATATAAAATCTCAGATTTGAATATGTAGAGATGTGTTCTTGAGTACTTTACATTTCATTCATGTATCTCTTATAGATGTGTTCATGTTACATATATATATATATATATATATATATATATATATATATATATATATATATATATATATATATATATATATATATATATATATATATATATATATATATATATTGTAATGAGAGTGTATCTATAATTATATATGTAATAAATGGTTCATGATGATTATATAATCAAGTTTGTGAGTGTGGTTCCTCATATTATTATTGTCATTATTGTTGTGGATAATTAGGATATATATTGTGTATTCTTTTGGCTCAAACTATCTAAATCCGTCATGATTTTTATCCACATTTTTAATTTCAGCCCTAACTTAGAAATGTTATAACTTCTAGCTTAAAGCTCGGTTTAGTCTCCCATTTTTTTTAAAAGAAGCGTATTGAAGTTAGCTTTCCAAAAACATGTATTAATAGGCCTAATTCATTCTGTAACTTTCTGGAGAATTATTTGAGTGTTAGCTGTACGAAAGACAAACGCGTTCTCGGTGTTTTCGCGATTCCGGGAGTTTCCGGAAACGAAAAACGCGATCCGTTTGAAGTTTCGGAAAGCTAACACATAGATCTATAACATACTTTAATCCTAGAATTTAATTTATGCTGAGTTGGTACATTATTGATTATTAGTAGGAGTTACTATTCGGCATATGCATTTTGTGCACTCTTGTGTGTAATATAATGTTCTATTTGATTTTAACCCATATTAATGTATATACATTATGTAACTAAATAGAGAATGCAAGCATGAGTAAATGGTTAAATAAATGATGTATGAGGTGTAAGTATCCTATCTAATGTAAGCATGTATAAGTATGGCTTGTAATGAATATGTAGGTTCCATAGTATGTAATGTATGGTGCATATAGTAGTGCAAGAGAATAAATGAATGATGAATGAATGCAAGCATGAATGTAATGTAATAATAGATGTAATGTATACAATATACAAGTTAATGAGATGTAATGTTCTATGTTAACACAAATCCTATATTACCTCATGTACCCCCTTACACTATGTTGACACTATCACACTTGACACTTTGTTCACTTACACTTTGACACTCTTTGATATGTATACACTATATATGCCCATTTAACCCTCACTTGCCCCTTTGCCATGTTCACATACACACACATAGCCTCTTAAATAAGTATTTATGAATATAGTTAACTTAGCTATGTATGTATATTATATATATGTTAGCATATTGTGTTGTAATATATAAGTTTATATAACCATTTGAAATGCCATGATTATAGACCTAATGTTGAATACCAATATATGTATGTGTATATATGTGTAGACATATATAGCTTAAAGTAATAGATTACCTAGTGTATATCTAATGTGAATTCTTGCCTATTTGAGTATTGAATAATTGCATGCTATATAGAGTTGGGTGTATGTTGGCTTGTATAGCCTTGTATTGATGTGTGCTTGCTAGGATAGTCTTGGTTAGGCCTAGTAAGACTTGCTGGGTTAGGACATGACCTAGTTTGACCTAGTTTGACTAGTGCAGTTGACCAAAGTTGACCAAGGGTTGACTTTGGCCTAGTTTGACCTAGATTCATGTAGAATGCATTGTAGTGCTTTATATTACACTTCTGGACATGTTGTGACTTGTGCTGTTCTGATTAGGAGCCAGACACCTCTCCTCGGACAGTATACTTACTTTGGACATTCAGACACCAGGCGAGTACATTCTCTGATCATTTTATATCTTATTTAGGATTATATTTTCTGCTTTAGATTACTTTACATGATGCTGACACGTTGGAAATACGGATTAGTACTATATTGTCACGACCCACACCCGCTTTTCGGACGCGAGCTCGTGAGCAAGCCAGCTACGTATCGAGCGGACTCCAGCCCGACTCGAGTACGTATAAGCTGTCAAGGTCAAGGGTATCATATCTAATCTAAACTATATCTCAATCCACATGAATCATATAATCAAGAAAGAACAAGTATGGGTCATGTTATGCAGCCCATTAGCATATTGTTCGATTAGACTCTAAGAATGATATGAGCCTATAAATAAGTAGAGTATATCATGGTATGGAATATAAAGCACGAGAAGATAATAAAAAAATAACACAAACAAATACCTGTATCATACATCGCAATCCTCTATCATCCTGCTTTGCTAACTAACTCCATGTAGTCGCTAAACCTGAAGAGATCATCAGGTCCTCAGAGGACTAGCAAGATACATAAAAACGAGCCTTTCTAACAGTTTATTATGCATGGAGAAAAATACAGAATAAACAAGTAAAACTGAGTAATGAATAAGCACGAATCTATACACTGTCTACACGAAAATGAACTGCTGAACAAGGACTAGAGAACTCATGTCAAGATGTCAACGGATAACCGAAACGAATACTCAAACCCTCGTCCCTAGTGTAGACTCGCAGGTTTGAACAACTACTAATCCTCGTCCCTAGTGTGGACTCGCAGATTAGCATCACCCTCGTCCCTAGTGTGGACTCGCAGGCGTAAACCCTATACTGCTAACCCTCGTCCCTAGTGTGGACTCGCAGGCTAGCATCTACTACTAACCTTCGCCCCTAGTGTGGACTCGCAGGCTAGCATCACCCTCGTCCCTATTGTGGACTCGCAGGCGTAAACCCTATACTACTAACCCTCGTCCCTAGTGTGGACTCGCAGGCTAGCATCTACTACTAACCCTCGTCCCTAGTGTGGACTCGTTGGCTAGCATCACCCTCGTCCCTAGTGTGGACTCGCAGGTGTGGACTAATAACTACTAACCCTCGTCCCTATTGTGGACTCGCAGGTTAGCTTCAAGGTTCAAGACACGAAGGCACGACTCAATCAAAGCACGACCAATAAGACACAAGGCTAACTGTGAACACGGTCTACAAATCAATGATAATAATATATGAACATGATATGAAAAGATATATGGCAAAATATAAGAAAACTGGATAATAATAAAAAGACAGTGCATGTAAATAAAGCTATGTAGAAAGGCAAGGTATACTTGTCTGGGGGTTGCACGAAGAACCAACAATGTAACTCCAATCAATAAGTCAGAAAGTCCAAGTCATCACAACTATCTCCGAAAGCTTACAAGCTTAATGCTACGAAGAACCGACCCGGACTTCCTTTCCAGCAGGAGTTCGACGAGTTAGGGGCTGCTGTGGACGGTTGCACGAGGGCACTGCCACGGCGCTGGTTGGCACCGTAGGCATGGCGGAACCACATCTTGCGGTAGAGGAGGAAGAAGACATGGTCGTCCGGATACTTTTCTCCAGTGCGTCGATGTCGTCCAGTGCACGCAGGAAGAAGTCCGGTGCATGCACCGTTCAGGATGGGCATCGTACGACAGGGACGCTCGACCGTGGCTCCAGTTGCTCGGTCGTTGATCCGTAGGTCCATGTGGTCGGCTCTAAACCGGCGGTGCGAAGTCGACGGCCGCGTGCAACATCTCCACCATGTTCAGCGCACTGCGGGGTTCCCAGGCGACGTGGATGGCTCTGGGTCACGAGGGTGGGCTGCAATCGGTCGGAACCGTACAGTTCGGTGCTAAAGAAGAGATGGCAGAGTCTTGTGCTCCATATGCGTGTGAGCACATGCTCATAGAGAGCGGAGGTCACGCGGGATGCTCCAGTTCGACGCTTGCGTGGAGGAGAGGTCGATCGTTCCTGGCAAATGAGTTCGTCGACTGGTCGACGGCTCACGCACGAAGGCTCGAGGACCTCGGCAGTACCTCTACACGAAGAGGGGGCAGCGCTAGCCGGTGGAGGTTTATGCACCGTCGGGATTATGATGATAATGAAGAACCTGAAGGAAGAAGGGAGGAGGGTGCTAGGAAGAAGAAAGGAGTTTAGAACATGTAGAGGAGAGGTGTTGAGTAATATTGCAGATGTCGGCTAGGGTTATTTTGTATCATATATATATGCACATGAGGAAGAAAACCTCGTGGCTTGCTTGGGTTTGGGCCCGGGTTTGCTTGGGCTGAGTTGTTGTTGTTGGGTCGGCTTTGAACGAACGCAGCAACTCTCAAGTTCGACTTTCATTCTTCATTAATGTGTCAAGCTTTTGATAGAGTGAATGCACGTGGAGTCCAGGTACATAGATAACTAGGAAAAGTATATTACTCTAAATCCTGCCCACTAGCAGCCGAATTAAGTATAACAAGAATAATAATTTATATAGTCAAGTGAGGTAAACCTTCAAAAGGACAATGAAGTGTACACAGTATTTGTGTATTATCTCAAGCAAAAGTATTAGTTAAAATTAAATGTCAGTCTATCCAGCAAGAAGGATAAAAGATGATCTTCTTCTCTAAAAATATAAAGTAAAACAATTGGGACATGAAAGAAAAAGACAAATAAGTAAATTATATCGGTTCATACAATATTTACAAATCGCAACGCTCGATAGTAGTTATTTGTATTAATCATTAAATAAATAATAATAATAAAATATTTCAAAAAATTCCGGAAAGGGAGGCTACATATATGGATCTTGTTGTGCGATGTTATCCCCTTAGCGGATACATCGGGTATTCGTGTTCGTGTACTTTATCGTGAGCATCGTGTACTCCTTGTATTCGTGACATTCGTGTACAAATCGTGTGAAATCGTGTATATTCATGTATTCACATGATCTCGTGTGCGACTATACTTCGTGTGCAATAACAATATCATATCTAGATCCTTGTGTATTGATTGGGGCGGGGGAGTAGAAGTGGTTATGTAATCAATCCAGTAGATTACTCGTGTACAACCTCTGTAGATTACTCGTGTACAACATCGTGCCATTTACATAACCATCTTGTGCTCTGAATCACTAGTCACTGATAGTTCTCTATATAGTATAGCTATTTACTTACAGTCTCTCTCTTTTTCATCATGTTATTTCTTCAGATCCTGTATCTTACTCTCTAGCATGTTTATATTTCCTAACCTGTTATGATATTGTTGAGATGTACTGTACTCGCTCCTGTCCTGACTGGACCCGTTGATAAATTTTACTGATAGCTTGGAGATTGCCTGCTAGCCTAGAGGAGACACATTAGAGGTTGTTTAGTTAGCTATTTTCAATTGTCTGGAGTTGTATTTACTTTATGGATTACTGTATCTGAGTTTGGAGATTTGAGATGTATTTTTGGATTTGTGTATCTTAGACACTTAGATTTCTCTCTGTTGTACCTCTTTTGGATTTCATGTTTTATCTATCCTTATCATGCTCTACCTTAGATGTGATTGAGTCTGTATCTGCTATGTCACCCCCATTCGGGGAGTATAAACTGTTTAGCCTTATACTGTTAGGTGCATGAGACCTATGACAGCGTTCTACCGCCGACACTGCGACGTAGACTGGACGTACCCACTTCTCGTGCCCTAACTCTAGGGTGCGGGTCGTGACATTAGGGGGATAAGGAAGATAAATGCCTTGTTCCAGATGAATGTCGTGAATTATCGTTCCAGAAAAACGTCATAAATTATCGTTCCAAAAAAATGTCGTGAATTATTGTGGCATACTTCCACTTTATCTCATCTCAACTAAACTAGGAGAGTTATCCCTTGAAATTCATCGATGCATACTCAATACCTTTAATAATTCTGCATAAATAATTAGGTCACACATATCAGTTATGAATGTACATTCTAGAATAGAAGCAAATATCAAAAAAAACCAAATAAAGATAATAAATGAATCAATTCTATGTTAAGAATGTGTAAGACCTAAAGGTTTTAAAGATTCAGGTTTTCAGAAGAAGAGACTAAATAATATAATACACCCCAAACATCATGAAGAAATAACTCCGAAAATAACATCTCCTGTAGAAAAATTTTATGACGATCTGGAAGATGTCATGAACCAAATATACAATTTCTCAAAAACAAAGCATATCGTTCAGGTCAAGGATATGTCTGAAATCACAAAAGAGCCTAAAATGGGGTACTGATATCCAAAAATCTATGTTTTTCACATATTCAGGAAAAAAATTAATCGAAAAATTTGTCATAGGTGACATTAGGAAATGAGAAATTATATATATATATATATATATATATATATATATATATATATATATATATATATATATATATATATATATATATATATATATATATATATATATTTTTTATATATATATTGGATGAGAATTTAGTAGTTGAGATTTAAATGTGTATATCTCACCACCTTTTAAAGTTATTTAATCTCAACCATGCAATTCCAATCCAACGTGTATAACATAGGTTGGTTCTATAATACAAAACCAAAGCACTCATATATATATATATATATTTTTTTTATTTTTCACTCCTATATATATATATATATATATATATATATATATATATATATATATATATATATATATATATATTTATATATATATATATATATATATAGCAGATGACCTCTAGCCTAGTGGTTAAGAGAGATGCATATGGCCCGAGTGGTCAGGAGTTCGAATCCCAGTGGGAACGATTCCAGAAACAATTTACCTGGTTCCAAATATATATATATATATATATATATATAAATATATATATATATATATATATATATATATATATATATATATAAGGCACCAGTCTAGTGGTAGTGCGGGGGGGCACCCTAGCACAAGTCTCGGGTTCGAATCCCCCCTTGGACGGTTGGGTAGGTTTGAGCCACAGTCCAACTTGGAGAAATGACACCTCAAAAAAAAAAAAAAAAAAAAAAAAAAAAAAAAAAAAAAATATATATATATATATATATATATATATATATATATATATATATATATATATATATATATACCGCAAATGACCTTAGCCTAGTGGAAAAGAGAGAGGCATAAGGCCCGAGTGGTCAGGAGATCTATTGTCCGCAAATGACCTTAGCCTAGTGGTAAATAGAGAGGCATGCGGCCCAAGTGGTCAGGAGATCGATTGTCGGTGGGAGCGTTCGCCACAATTTCCTTCTTTTCAAAAAAAAGTCTTAGTCCAAAATTTTCAAGGACACAATTTTTTTTTCTCTCTAGAGTCTGCTAGTAAATTTTTGTGGATGGTCGAGTATCAACCATTAGAAGATGGCACTCTTTGGTAACGTATATAGAAAATTTTGGTTACATATGTATCGAGGAAATGTGAACTAGTTGCACGTGAGAATGATGGCGGCTCAAATGCACTAGTGGTACTTCAACTTGTGGTACTATAATATTGATGTACTCAATGTATAATTCGTTACAATAAAATGACTAATGTTCAATTAACAAATAAAAAAAGTACATGTCGTCCCCTTTCGTCCAATCCTCCACAGAACGTCTTCCTGCTCATTTTTTGCTCGGTCAACTTCAACTCCCGCATCGTCTCCATGGCCGTCTGCGTCAGCCGCCGCCTCCACGCCGTCGCCAGTCGCGTCCTCTGGCGCGAGCTCTGCCTCTCCCACTCTCCCCACATGGCCTCCACCCTCGGTTTTGCCGCCGTCGGGGGCGCTGTCGGTGTGGACGGGGGGTGGCAAGCCCTCGTGAAGCTCTTGTTCTTCTGCTGCGGCTCTGCGGTCAGCATTTTGTGAAGTAATTGGATGAAAGGGGACGACAAGTACTTCCTTATTTGTTAATTGAACGCTAGTCATTTTATTGTAACGAATTATACATTGAGTACTTCAGTATTGAAGTGCCCTAAGTTGAAGTACCACCAGTGCATTTGAGTGGGCACTCTCTAGTTAAGTGCAAAGAAGAAATAATTATGAGTGTGTAATAAGGGAAGTCATTCAAAGCCTTTGTTCCAGACCCTTAAAAATGGAAAATGCTTTATGTACCTCCAAAATCATGCCCCTCCATGTACCTCCGTCACATGTCATTCTTCTATTCGCTCATATCTTCCTCCAACCCTTCCCCCTATTTGCTTGGGACAATAAGGAAGTGACATGTGGCGGAGGGACATGATTTGGAGGTACATATAGCATTACTCCTTAAAATATAAGATCTTTCATATATATATATATATATAAGTAATGCTATATATATATATATATATATATATATATATATATATATATATATTATAATATATATATATATAAATATATATATATATATATATAGATATATATATAATATAGCATTACTTAATATATATATATATATATATATATATATATATATATATATATATATATAGTATATATATATATATATATATATATATATATATATATATATATATATATATAGATATATATTATAGCATTACTTATATATATATATATATATTTTATATATATATATATATATATATATATATATATATATATATATATATATATATATATATAAGTAATGCTATATATATAAGTAATGCTATATATATATATATATATATATATATATATATATATATATATATATATATATATATATATATATATATATATATATATGAAAGATCCTATATTTTTAAGGAGTAATGCTATATATATTTATATATATATATATATATATATATATATATATATATATATATATATATATATAGGATCTTTCATATATATATATATAGCATTACTCCTTAAAAATATAGGATCTTTCATATATATATATATATATATATATATATATATATATATATATATATATATATATATATATATATATATATAGTCCATGGGCATGAATATCAGGAGAAAACTCTTGTGATTAGATTGCAGCACTTAAACAGAAGGTGCAAAACAGAAATCCTAGGAGGATTCTGAAAACGAAAAATCTAAGAAGATTTTCGTAAAGGTGACAAACGAAAAATCTAAAAAAAAAAATCGTAATTGGAGAAAGCATGCTGGGGTATTTAGAACACCGGCGCTCAAAGCTAGATCCGTCTACACGGTCAGCTTCCAGGAACCAGCAAGTTCAAAAGAACTCTGGAACGCTCTGCCAATCTGCTTACGGACTCCTCGAAAAACTGAAAACTCACAAGTGGCGCCAATAAAGAAGCTCCCTCTTCCCTCTTTGTAGAAAATTTTGTCAAAACATATAGTACCTGAGAGAGAAGAGAGACTATATATAAGCTCTCTCTGTAACTGCTCAGATTCGAAACGTGCGCACGTTTGAATGTCAGATCCGAAATTAACGGATCCATTATCGCACGTTACGAAATGGTTCAGTTACAATATGTGCGCCACTGAGTGCCAACGTGCGCGAGCACCATGTTGCGCCACTACGCACATGGTTGCACAAGCCTAGCGTTCAGTGCTTCAAGTGCACGAGAGCGCGTGTGCAAGGTGCACACTTGCGCCAGTCGCGCCAGCGCACACTTGTGCAATTTGCGCCAACTGCGCCCGTGCGTACTTGCACCACATGTGCGCACCTGTGCCACCTGTGGTGCGCCCCACCGCGTACCATCTGGTCGCGCCAATTGGCGCACCATCTGGACGCGCAACCGACAGTGCAAGAGGCTAGCACAACGAGCGCATCGCATGCGCAAGGTGCACACAGTGCGCACCCACGCCAGTTGTGCCCACGTGCACTTATGCAATCTGTGCCAACTGTGTCTGCACGCACCTGCACAACATGCGCGCACCTGTACCACCTGTGCATACCACGTACCGCTCGTACCGTGCGCTATCTGGTCTTACGATCTGGCCACGCTAACTGGCATGCCACCTGGACGCGCAACCTGGCGCGCAATCGGCAACGCAAGAGGCTCGCGTAACGAGCACAACTTAAACGCATTATGCGCCTAGGGACGATGCTGACATGCTAAGTGCAAAGTACGCCAGAAAAATGCCATATTATGCCTCATGAGCCCAAGAGCCCGAGTCTGAGTCGCTAAGCCCTTTCGGGGCTTAGCCCATATAGAATTAAATTGAGCTTGGCCAAAAAGCATGAATGCTTTTAATAGGTGTCTTATCCTTACCACCATATAAAATTATCCAGATGGTCTCCTCCTTAGGGTCACCACCCCATGTGCATCTCTCCATTCCTCAAGAGAAGTTATATTGAGATACCCATGACCCAATATGGGACTAAACTTACATGGCTTCTTTGAGAGCAAGCCCTCTACAAGTCAAAGAAAGGAAAAACTCAAACAATCCTCCACATATCTCAATATATGTATAGGATTGAGTGTTCCCCATAGTAACTGTACATTCTGTATTAGGATAGATGTCACTGATGACTTGAATCTTTTTGCATGGGTTGAACAACAGTATGATACAAGAATGGAGTAAGCCTTGAATTCTGTACCACAGCTGCTATTCTTTCCACTCATAAAATGTAGTTACTTGTGCTTCTGGCTGCACATTAAAGGCCTTGTGCTAGCCTGGTTTCAGTGTATAATTTTGGGCGTCTACAAGTTTACCCTCAAGTGACAGCCTGATTTCTCTATCCATACACTATAGGTGAGTTCTTTATTAAAGAGACATGGCATGAAGCCTTGCGCTTCCCTTGCGGTGCTACGTCGCTATGATACGGCCTAAAGCCGAGGCATTACCCCTATCGAGAATCTCATCGTAGTGTCATACTACTGTAGCATGAGGTCACAGCCTCTTTGTAGTACCATACTACCCAGCATGAAGTCTTAGGCTCCCTTGCGGTATTACGTCGCAATGACATGGCTTGCAAGGCCGAGGCTTTATTCCTATCCGGGTACCTCATCGTGGTGTCGTGCCACTGTAACATGAGGAACACCTCCCCTTTGTAGTGCTGACTACCCCTCTTTAATTTCATCATACAACATTAGGCTACCTGCCTATTTGTGGTACTACACCGCTGTGACGGCTAACAAAGCCTAGGCATTACCCCTAATCGGGAACCTCATGGTGGAGTCACCCCACTATAGCATGGAGTTACGCTCCACATAGTGCTGTGCTACCATGCTTCCTGTAAAGCACACCAGGCATTCACTCTGCCTGAGAACTCATTAAGGCGTTTAAGCCATCCTCATCACAGGATCCATTTTTCGCAAAAAATACATAGTAGACAATAGTAGTTATGGGTTCGTAACCCTTCTATGTTCTCAAGAATAAGTATCCACTATTACTTAATAGTTTTCCAATCAGTGGTCCTCCCTTGAACCGAAAGTTAGATGTCTAGTAGATTTTTATTTGAACTAATAACATAAAACTTTATGGTAGGATTACAAAGACATACTATCAGAATGCCTTCAAGTCCATCTTCCCTGCTGTATCTTAGAAGAGCTGGCGCTTGATGCCCTTCGTGAATGGATCTGCCACGTTCTCTTGACTCTGAACATCGATCACTACAGTAACACCTCTCTTGATGAGATCGTTCACTGTCCTGTGCTTTAACTGTACAGTTCTCTTCTTTCCGTTGAAGAGATCATTTGATGCCACCGTCGCAGTCGCCTGGTTGTCACAGTATATTAGAATTATCGATATCTGTGACCCAACCACTGGAAGATCATACAAGAGCTTCCAAAGCCACTCTGCTTCATCTACTGCGGTATCAAGTGTAAAGAACTCAGATTCCATAGATGACCGTAAGAGGATAGTCTGCTTCTTCGACTTCCACGATATAGCAGCTCCATCCATTGTGAAAATGAATCTACCTGTGGACCTCTTGCTCTCCAACTCTGAGCACCAGCTGACATCACTGAAGCCTTCTACTATCGACGGATCTCCGTTGAAGTACAGCGCATGTGTCTGACTATTCTTGAGATATCTCATAACATGCTTCACAACTTTTCAGTGCTCAACGCCTAGATTGCTAGTAAATCGACTCAGCATTTCCACGGAGAAAGCTATGTCAGGCCTAGTAGCACTAGTAGCGTACATCAAACTCCCAATAACGCTAGCGTACTCCAATTGCCTGACGCTTTCCTTCGAATTTAGCTCTAGCTTCTGGTCACTTCGGTACGGCGTATCAATTATAGGATAATCATGGTACCCGTATCGAGTGAGCATCTTCTCAATGTAATGAGACTGTGACAGTGCCAAACCAGTGTCTGTCCGGATGATCTTGAGTTCCAAGATAACATCAGCATCCCCCAAGGCCTTCATACTGAACTTTATCGAAAGGAACTACTTAATTTTTCTCCGTGACACATATCCGTACCTAGGATTAGCATGTCGTCCACGTATAGAAAAACGATGACTCCTCTTCCGTCAGCAAATTTCGTATAGACACACTTGTCTGTTTCGCTGACCCTGTAGCCATTTGACCTTACAACTTTGTCAAACTTCTCATGCCATATTTTGGAAGCTTGATTTAAACTGTACAGAGATTTCACCAACTTGTAGACTTTGTCTTCAAGACCTCTGACGACAAATCCTTTAGGCTGTTGTATATAAATCTCTTCGATCAGCTTGCCATTTAGGAAAGCCGTTTTCACATCCATCTGATGTATCACCAGCTTGTGTATTGCTGTAAGAACAACTAACAATCTGATGGTTCTCATCCGGGCTACTGGAGCATACGTGTCAAAGTAGTCGATCCCCTGCTTCTGAAAAAATCCCTTGGCCACTAGTCTGGCCTTGAACTTGTCAATAGTTCCATCAGATTTCATCTTCTTCTTGAAGATCCACTTGCATCCGATGGATTTTGCTCCTTCGGGTAAATCAACCAACATCCAAGTGTTATTGGAGGTGATTGAGTCAATTTTATTGTCTATCGCCTCCTTCTAGAAGACAGCATCTCTGGTCCTCATTGCCTCATCATATGTAAGCGGATCTGCTTCTACATGATAGGTGATGAAGTCATCTCTGAAGTTCTTCGTCCTCCTTGCTCGCTTTGTTGATGGCTCAGCGAGTTCTGGTTCAATTGTTGTCTTCTTACCAACAAGTTCATCTTGGCCTACTGGCTCATTCTTTTCAGTCTCCTTTGCACCTTCATCATTCTCCGAAATATATGTGAGAACAATATTTTTGTGCCTTGCAAACTTGTCTTCAAAGTATTCAGCATCGCGAGATTCGATGATATGATTTGACTCAATATCAAGAAATCTTCGAACATCACTCTTCTCGGCATACCCCAACAAGATCATCTTCGTAGTCTTTGTCCCCAACTTTTGAATCTTCAGATCTGGGAGCTTCACATATGCCAGACACCCCCACACTCGAATGACATTGAAGTTAGGTCTGAATTTGAACCAGAGTTCATGAGGAGTTATATCCGAAGTTGCATATGGCACTCTATTTAGAATAAAAGTGGCCGTTAATGCTGATTCTCCCCAATAGCATTTCGGAAGACCCGTAGTAAGCAGCATTGAATTCATCATTTCTGTCAATGTTCGGTTCTTCCTCTCTGCTACTCCGTTAGATTGAGGAGAATACAGAACAGTAGTCTCGTTGATGATTCCATGTTCTTTGCAGAACGATGTAAATTCATGCGACAAATATTCTCCGCCTCGATCAACTTCTTAGCCTCTTGAGTTGTTGTCCAGTTTGTCGTTCAGCCTCGGCCCTGAACTCCTTGAACTTTTCGAACGCTTCGTCTTTAGATTTGAGCAAGTAGACGAATGCGTACTTAGAGAAGTCATCGATGAAGGTTATAAAATACTTCATCCCGACTTTTGTAGAGAATTGCTTAAAGTCACAGATATCAGAGTGCACCAACTCCAGAAGATCTATGCTTCGATTGACCCGATGAAAGGATTTTCTAGTGATCTTCGTCTGAGCACATACTTCATACTTCTCTACCTTACCCTCCACATTTGGAGATAAGTCCTAGACTAGACATTTTATGTATTCTTTTACAATGAACATGTCCTAGCCTATTATGCCACAACTCAAGAGAATAATCAGAAAGAGCGACTGTATTTATTTTATTTAACTGGTTTACAAGCTGAATTTTAAACATCCCTTCGGTTTAAAAAGCCTTTCCGAAGTATGTTCCCTTTTTGGACATCACCATCTCGCCAGCATTGATGTCCATCCTCAAGCCTGCGTTGCTAAGCAGGCTCCCAGAGATCAGGTTCTTGGCAATCACCGGAACATGCTTTACACCTTGAAGTGTAGGAGTGTTTGCGGAAGTGAGTTTCAGCTCCACAGTCCCGATCCCCAGAACTTCAGCTTGGACCTGATTTGCCATGACAACTTTCTCAGAAGTTGGCTGGTACGTGACGAACCATTCCTTGCCAGAACAGACATGACACGTCGCACCAGTGTCTATCCACCAGTCAGAGTCAGCCTCCACAGCTGAAACCTGAGCGATCATAGCAACAATGTTAGAAACCAATGAAACCTTACTAGGCTCACCTTGTTCTGATTGTTTGGGCTTGGATTTGCATTCACTCTTGTAGTGGCCCTTCTTGCCACAGTTGAAGCAAGTCACGTGGGACTTAGACTTCTGTTGCTTGAACGAAGGACCCTTCACTTTTAGATTAGTGGAGTGCTTCTTTTTGTGATGAGAAGCCGCTTGCTTTCCTTTGAACTCTCTTGTCTACACCAAGTTCGCCTTAGCCAGTTGTTTGGACAGAGAGTCCATCTTCTGTTGAGATCCCATCTTATCTTCAACGTGGATCTCTTGTAGGAGATCTTCCAAGCTAATGTCTAGCTTCTTTCGATGCATTCTAGCGTAGAAAATGCTCTATCCAGCAGGACGTTTTGAGACGATCCCTCCAACGACAAACTTGTCGACGAGGGGCATTTTTTCGACATCCAGCTTCTGGCGCAACTTCAAGAATTCCTTCACCTAAGGCAGTATCGCCTTCTCGTCTTCGAAGAGCCACTTGTGGTACTTCTCGACGATGAAGATTTTGGATATGTTCTCAACGTCTTTATAGAGCTTTCCCAAAGACTCCCAAATTTCTTTGGCCTTTACCATCTTGGAATAGGACTCTACAAGTTTTCCATCTTCTTATCTAGTTTTGAGATTGTTAGTCCCTGTGCGTAAATATCAGGAGAAAACTCTTGTGATTAGATTGCAGCACTTCAAAAGAAGGTGCAAAACAGAAATTCTAGGAGGATTCTAAAAACGAAAAATCTAAGAAGATTTTCGTAAAGGTGACAAACGAGAAATCTAAAATGATTTTCGTAATTGGAGAAAGCCTGCTAGGTGTTTAGAACACCAATGCTCAAAGGTAGATCCGACCACACGGTCAGCTTCCAGGAACCAGCAAGTTCAAAAGAACTATGGAACGCTCTGCCAATATGCTCATGGATGGATGGACTCCTCAAAAAACTGATAACTCACAAGTGGCGCCTACACATAAGCTCTCTCTGTAAATTTTTTTGTCAAAACATACTATACCTGAGAGAGAAGAGAGACTCTGTATATAAGCTCTCTCTGTAACTGCTCAGATCCAGAATGTGCACGACGTTTGAATATCAGATCCGAAATTATCGTATCCGTTATCACACGTTACGAAATGGTTCAGTTACAATCTGTACGCTACTGAGTGCCAACGTGCGCGAGCACCATGTTGTGCCACTGCACACATGGTTGCACTTGCCTAGCGTTCAGCGCTTCAAGTGCGCAAGAGCGCGTACGCAAGAAGCGCACATTATGCACCTGCGCCAGTCGTACCCGTGTGCACTTACGCAACACGCGCGCACCTGCGCCACGTGTGCCACGTGTGCCACCTGCGCCACCTGCGCATACCGTACACCAGCGTGCGCCACGTATCGCTCACACCGTGCGCCACTGCACACATGGATGCACAACCTTTAGCGCAAGAGGCTCGCACAACTTAAGCGCACTATGCACCTAACGACGATGCTGACGTGCTAAGTGCGCCAACAAAATATCACATTACGCCTCATGATCCCGAGTCCGAGTTGGAGTCGCTAATCCCCTTCGGGACTTAGCCCATATGGAATTAAATTGAGCTTGGCCAAAAAAGCATGAATGCTTTTAATAGGTGTCTTATCCTTACCTCCATGTAAAATTACCCATATGGTCCCCTTGTAACCCCTCTTCCCAAAATTTTTGATAATATTTTTTATTTAATTATTTAAATTAAATGGTGATTTTTTTAAAATAATTACTTAATTAATTGTTACGATAGATAACTTTAGCCATGGTAGAGTTTTGAAGTACACGATAGCTAGAAATCATGGCACGGATAGTGTAGTGGTATACTTTGACTAGTGTATTAGCCCTGGTAGGGAAGGCCCAGCCATGAGTGTGTCCTAACTAGGAAAACCAGGCCAAGTTGCGACTTAACCCTTATCGAAGATTTATTTATTTATTAATTATATTATTGAATTTTAGGGAACCGATTATACCATTTTAGTCCGGAATGGACCCGAACTGAGTCCAAGCCCATGTAGTCATGCGGCACGTCCAATGACATTCATGTTGATGTAATTTGGTATGGTTATGTTATATTCCGTTTTAATGATGTAATGAATATTTTCTAGTATTCGTAATTAAATATTATAAATATTACTATTAGCGATATTCGTTGACTTTTGCATAAAATAGGTCTTCGTTCATTTCAGAATTATTAGACTGCGCATAATGGTATATATACACCATTACCATTTTATTGAATTTTGTTATATTTATTATTATTTTATTGAGGTTATTATATATATAATATTATTTTATTGTTATTGGTTATATTATTTTGGTCAATTAAATGTTATTATATATACCATACATATATATACTAATAAGGCCTACAATAGGAATGGATAATAATGAGTTTTATTTAGATTTATGGATATTATTAGTAAATATATATATGAATATATAGAGACACATATATTCATATTAAAAAGAAAAGTATTAGTAAAGATATATGAATATATAGAGACACATATATTCATATTTAATTAGATTTATTAGTTATTAATAAAGAGAAAGCAAAGAAAGAAAGGTTGGGAACCAGCAGCTAAGCCCAGTCGAATACCGAGCACAGTGGACCCATCCCAACAGTGGACAAAGCCCACCCATTTCCGCGAGCCTTCACCAAACCGAACCTATATATATATATATATATATATATATACATATATATATATATATATATATACATATATATATATATATATATATATATATATATATATATATATATATATATATCGACGCGAGCAGCCGAGAAGGATTCCCTCAACTGAACATCAAAAACCCTAACCCGAACCAGCATCGACGACTTGCGCGGCCTCCTCCACGCACGCGCTCGCCGCTGCGGGCCACCACCGACCGGCCAAAGCCGTCAGAGCAGGCGCACGACTGAATAAGCAGTGCGATGACAACAGCAGTAACAACATCCACGAGGCCGTTTTCGCACCGCACGTTCTCGGTGTACGCTCGATCGTTTAACGATCTACCACTTCAGGTATGATGACAACATATACACCTAGAAACCTTGCTAATTAGTTTGTATAGGATCGAATTCGATTAGACAGTAGATCGAATTGGAAATCGATGAAAAACTGTCCGAAACAGGACAGTTTTAGATATTCAAACCCGAACTTGGAAGGTAATTCATTGCCAATCCATCGACCGAATGGAGAATCTAAAAGAACAGGTGTTTAGACAACATATACGAAAGTAAAACCCTTTTTATGGATCCTAGTTTTATTGAGTAGGTTCGAAGTTATTTGATTCTAAAGTTTAGAAAAAATTCGTTTTTCTAAATATTAGAAAATCATAAAAATTCTTCGATACGACGTGCGTCCCACTAATCCGGGCGACGTGGTCGCGAACCGAAAGCATAGAAAGGTGCATAACGGCTTCGTGGTCGTGTGGGCTTTGACGGAATTCAAATTGGTCGCGTGTGCGTGACGAATTTGATGCGTATCCGTCGAAATTCACCGTATCGACCTCTGCACAAATTTCTCAATTACTTTGTAAACGTTCGTCAGATCGAGACAAAACTTGCGCCAGCAGGACCGTATCATTTTTTTGGTCATGTATGCCAAGTTTCGTCCGATTCTGAGACAGTTGATTGGATCGTCATTTTGTGGGCCCCACGGTCCGATTCAACGAGCGATTTTGTGCACGGCCCACCGGAATCCAACTCTGGACATACAGTTGGGTTCTTATCATCAAATCGAATCCGTAGACATATAGTTTGACAACTTTAGAGACCGTTGACTCTGGCACGCTTTTCGATACAAAGCGGGTCCAACGGCGGACACCATTTTGACCCAAAATTACTGTTTTGCTCCTGTGTCCAGAATTGGACTTAAGGACAGGCAAACCTAGCTAATTTGACTATTCTGAGAACATTGGTAATATTTATTTAAGCTTCCGGCGACTGTTGTACGAGTTTGACTATTGTGGCACACTGAGTGGTTTGGATTATCGGTTTTACCAGCAAAGGACCACAGGCCAGTACAGTTTATTGTTTGTTTTCAGTATTGATCTTTACTATACATCAGTGTTTAGTCGATAGATATGTGATTTCAGTCTTTATGTTGATTTATTTTTTTGTGGTGTCGGGGGAAGTGAAGTACCAACTATGTGTGATCTGACTTTAGACCGTGTAGACCGTGTAGACCGTGATATTTATTACATTTATACTGTGTAGATCTTGTAGACCGTGATTATTATTTTTGTAGACAGTGTTTCTTATTGCAGTATTTTGTGTAGACCGTATTTATTATTGCATTTATTTCTTGTAGACCGTGTAACTTTAGACCGTGTAGACCGTGTTTATTATTGCATTTATTTCTTGTAGACCGTGTAACTGTAGACCGTATAACTGTAGACCGTATAACTTTAGATCGTGTAGACCATGTCGCATAATTGTCCCGAGACCGATCACATATCAAAGGTACTTCAGTCGGTCAGTTGGTGAGTATTTTATTGTATTTTAATTTCTGTTCTTGGCATTTAGTTTTATTCTGTCTTTCTTCATTTATTTTATGAATCATATGTCTAAAGGCTAACCTCTGTAGTATAGTCATTTTCATATATTGAAACTGCATTAAGTGAATTGTGCTCGTTCCATTCCTGACTGGAAACCAATATTTTTCAGGTTAGCCGTGGATTTACTTAGCATGGAAGATACGAGGGTACTTGCAGACAAAAGCCTAGAGACCAGCTAGATAGTTGAGTTGTAGTTATTCAATATTTGTACAAGTTTATATTTTTCTGCAAATGTAAAACTTGGGAATATTGTAAGTTTAAATTAATTTTGTGAATGAGCATTACTTGTGATTTTGAGCATTGTGGCTATACAGCGTTCTACCATCGACTCTGCGGCGTAGGCTGGCTTGGACACGTCTCGTATCCGAAAAAAATGGGTACGGGTCGTGACAAGTTCTTGTGGTGGCCCATGCAGGTCTATTTTCGCAAATCATGCGAACGCGTGATAGTACTTAAGTTAGTCGTACTATTGCGAGCCTGCGACTAGGAAATGCTCATTCACGAATTAGGAATTAATTTAATTTAAGAGAATGACTAGGACTAGGAGCCCTTATACAAGTTTACCGATGGGTAGTCTAGGCCATCCAATTTAGATGAGGAGTTATTAATTTAGATAGTTTGTCACATACCATAGGTACACTATTATCTCTTGATATGACGATACGATCCAATATGGGTATAATATTCACTTGGTAAGTTAGGCCTTCCTAGAATTAAGGCTCTAATCTTGGTGAACTGTTCAATCGTCTTTTGCTCTATTAGATATAACCCTTATAGCATAAGTTAGAATTGCCCATTTAAAATCCTATTTTGCCGTAAGGGAATAGTTTATAATTTCTGATTCGGTTATTCAAATACGAATCTCGAGGTAGACTGATCCAAAGTTTTCCTTCATGGTTTGAATACACATGAAATAGATACTAGAATGGTTGTATTCCTTTGTCTTCAGTTATTTTCTCCCTGTCCAATCTTTTATTTTAAGGGTTGTGACTGATAGGACAAATACCTACGCTTTATTTTGTAGTCAACTTGTCTGAATCTCTAGAAGCTCAAAAATTTTACATAATGGCAGGACAGCAGCGCACTGTCGCCATTTATTTCAATTATAGAGACTATGGGTTCACTGCCGCCAGCAGCGTACTGGCGAGGCACGACCCCTAGAGTTGAAATTAGTTTAAGAAAATATAGGTTATAGAATATTGCTAACACTATGGCTAGTGGTCCTCTTTGATCGTAGTTACCCTTGAGCCAATATTGGATAGAGTTAAGAAGTGTTCGATTTTGTATCATGTTTGAGTTACGAAATCAAGGGTTTACCACAGCCAGAGTATACGGGCGAGGCGTAATCCTCGGTGAAATGACTTCAAACATGATTACAAGTTTAGGATACCATAGAGGATAGAAAAAATGCCCTGTGTGACCCATAAGATTCAAATCCAATACCAGTGAAAGTTCTGTCAGTTGGGTAGCATGTCTCCCGACCTAGCGTCCTGTGGTCCTTGTGATCTGTTGACGAAAAAATTGATTGATGCTAATAGGTTTACCGGGAATATAGAATGTAGAGGTCCATAACCCATTAGTCGACCAAGGCTTTATGGATAAGAAGATAGTAGGATGACAGTATAAGCAAGAACACCGGGTGAGGTTTTGATTCTCACAAAACTCGAACTACTTGTGCCTCCTTTCAAAAATCTTATATACTTTTATTTTGACTATCTTGACCAATGCTGCTATTACAGCCTAGTTTTACAAGCTTACTCTTTTATCGAGCTTGATTCAAGACATATGTTTAGTGGAGACGCCTACTAACATATTGTCTAATCAAAATCGATGTATTACAGTCTGATCAACCGTAGTGCACTCGGTTCGCTCTCTTTTTTATTATTCCACGTGGATTGAGATGTCGAAGTAGCTATGATCTCATCCGCGACTGCTTTGACAATTCCTCTTGAATTATATGTTCACCTTTGAATCACGAAATTGTATTCAGTAACATCTCCCCTGAACTCTTTATTGTTTTTGTCTTTCACTGATTTGGAAAGATAAAAGCTCGTGATGGTAGAGAGATACAGAGTATCCCCATGGCTATGATAGTTGTATACACAAGTGTAGCTACCATCGGCCAGTCATGTGTTTGAGTTAATCGTTCTCCCCTCGACCCGCAAACTACTACTGAGACCTTCTAGCCATCTGAATTTGAGAATGATTAGGGTTTTACCCTTAGTCGAAATGCCAAACCAGGAGACTATCTATTCTCAAGAAACAATTCATTGTGAGTCTCTAAATATTTTTCTTGAATATTACCTTAACTAGAAATCCTTATGCCTTGTCACGCCCCGATTCCGTCGAATCGATAGTCGTCCCCCGGGCGTGATGCCGTGCGAACCTAATTTGCGATCGCACAAGGTCTAGTCATAAGGTAATCCGAGATACGAGATCTAAGAGAGTACGCAGACAAATTGATACACACCATAAGTAAAGGAAACTTGATCTTTATTGATAATGAACATCTTTTACAGACTTCGATACAAGACTCATTGCCGCACGGGCTAAAACATGACTCGATTACAAAAGAGTGCCGATGAGATAGCCATTCCATATATTGCACACATCCCTCAATATACACAAGTACTCCATCGACCTGGATGGGAGGGACGCTGAGTCATTTTCCTTGGACTGTCGAGAGCCTTTAAAAGTGGAGTCGCAGAGTAAGTCTTCGACGCACGGCCGAAGCTTCAAAAGTCACGAACGCCGCCGAGCTAGCTGGCACGTCCTTCCTGGTTCGCGGGACCTGCAAAGAGCGAGTATCGACACGAAACACATGTACTGGCGAATGGCTAATTAAATCCAAGCTCTGCATTTGATTCAAGAATTTTCGTAACATGTTAGCTAGCTATTTCAATGATCTTTCTAACCATCCTGTTCGATTTGCATGTTAACATGTTTTGAGGCAAGCATATGAAATTGAATATCATTAAGCAACTATTATGTTCCTTCCGTGTCTCGTGCACCTGTTAAGCAGTGAAGGGGGTATGAAGGCCACTGGCAATGTCAAGCCATCGCGGACTATAGCATTTGGTTAGACGAGGCCCCTTTCGCGTCGGGTAGCGAGCCCTGGGCGAAAGTGCCCGCATAACTCGCGCCGTTGAAGGGTTGGCGCTGCTACACTCGTTCCTCCCGGGCCGAATCGGTCCCTTGGCCTAGGCAATCGTTCGAGGAAACTTCACCTTGTCGACAAGTTGTCCAATGACCGTTTTTCTTTGGACTTAGTTGATTTGCTTACTTGACCATATCGTTGCGATAAACGTTAATCGATTCATTCATTGTTTTGCATAGGCTAAGTGGATTTGCGTAAGAAACACGTTTTCTATTTTCAAAATCGGCAGTTTGATAGCAAGTGTTTCATGAAGAATCGTGCCACGATTTCTTTGATTCTACACTATTATGACAAGCATTCATTTACTTCACATATTGAGTTTTGAAGTAGAGGGACGAGACGAAGGAGGTCAGCCACTCGCCTTAGCCTTGTTTCAAGCGAGCGACCGGTTGGCAGCACTGACGTCGCCTACGCGATCACCTGCAATCGTATAAGCAACTGATTAGAACACTGTATAATTCAAGGATATTCGATATGAATGCGAAGCTCGAAAATGCGTCACGAAAACCCATCGAAAATATTCACGAAAAACGTATTCACGAAAACCAAAGCCAAAGCCAAATCAAGTACGGCATGAAAACCAGAGCAACGAGAGGTCTCTCCCGACTCAGCCGCAGAGCCAATCCTCGAGGCGCAACCCGCTGAATATGGGACTTGGTTCCGAAGAAGCCATTCCATAACGTGGAATAGATCTTAATTCAACCGTTCCCGTTCGATCGACTCGGTCGATTCCGACCTATCGGTCCCGACCGAATCGATAGCGACAGTGTTCCTTTCTCGCGCACCCCGTGGACGGAGACGGGGCACGATGTAGGGACGGGGCACTACATGCCTTGACTCAACCGTTCCTCGACCAAAGCCCACAGTTTAGACAGGAGATGAGTAGACAAGGGTAAGGACAAACATTTACCGTGACTATGGTAGGCACTTATCCCGAGATTGGTTTCCAACAAAAATTACCCTAGTTATATAAATTTTATTATTAAGACCTAACTAGTATGGAAACCCCACAGTCACTAGCTTAACCAATACCATAGCTTAAATACCCTGTCATATTATGATCTACCAGTTGTCAACAGCAATACATGATCACTATAACTCTTGTATACTGTGGACGAGCATATCATTTTATTTTATCGATCATGTGTCATGGTACACACTCGCTTTCCATTTATTGAGGAACGATCCTTGACTTGACTTATATCTACCGTATTCTGTGACGCTGTGCCTGATTCTTTATTAACAAGAGTCAAGGTACAATATCCGGACCTTGGAATTCTTCTAACCTCATTTTTTGAAAACCATGTCCTAGCTTCTAAGGTGAGTAGACGGTAAGCCTTCTAAAATTTTGGGATATGTGAGGGTTACCGATTGATTAGAATAATTTCCATTAGGATGATAATTAGTGCCTCATGGACTCCCACTTTTCCGTTTAGATCATTTTGTCCCCGGTCGTGTCATTAATAATCGGAGCACGAGACCAGCAATTACCTTCCAACAAAATTCATATACAAGACATAGTCGACTCCACCTTTATGTAGACATATCATGTCCCACTCAAACACGTTTTCTTGTACTCTATTTTTATGGTACGACTTTCAGGTCAAAAGGACTAGCTATAACCCTTACCATAATACCGGTATACTTCCCGACTTCTACTAGAGTCTCAACCTCGACTCGAACCTTTTGACCCAATATATGGTTGTGATCTACTTGAAGCCCACTACGCACATGTCACTAGTGTACCACTCAATTGTGTCTTCTCGTGCTACCTAAACACAAAAGTCACGGAAGGCACATTTTTGGGCTTTAAGGACCTAGCTAACCAATCTGACTGGCAACTAGCTCAACCACTTGGGTGGAAACCTATTCTAGGTTACCTCAACCTAGTAGAAACAGTTTTATCATTGGGATCTTGTCCAGTCAATATATATATTGAAATCCAAGGTTCATCCAACCAACGACTGATGTCGAACCAGGGAACCCATTAGGACCCAGTAAAACCCAACCATGCAAACCACCATTTTTGGAATATATAAAACCGAACAATTTGAGATAGGTCCCTATATCGATTATGTAGCCTCCATCTCTTAGAATGTGAAGTCATTCGTAACCCTTATTCCATCTACTTGGAAGTCGAGATACGATCTTGTATTGCATTTTACCCCTTACTCATGTGTTTAAATAACCACGGGAAAGATCACAATCTTGATTTCTGAAATTCCATTATATTATGGAACTGTTTAGAATTTCGAGAACGAAACTTCTGTATTGCACGGATTGCAAGCCATTTTAGGAAATGAAGGGTTCTTCGATTTCGCAAGTGATTAGATTAGAGTAGCCAAACTAGCAAATAAGTCGATGGTTCATAGACTTTCTTTCTGTCTACATCATTGGATACTCTCTACCGCTCTGAAAACTTCATATTCGCTTTCGATTATTTTTCTTATCTTCTTGTCCTTCCTATTGTAAAGTGACGAATGGTCATGCTTATTAGAATTCACCAATATTTCTTAGCTACTTGTGTAAATTTGTTGCTTGTTAGATTTTTGGGTTGCTGGATAGATAAGAGAGGGTTATAGATGCCACATACAGTAGATATATATTGGTAGCAATTTTTAGCAATTAGTTGGATGATTATAAAGTTTTAGTAACATAGCTTTGAGGGAGTAGTGTGACCAAAGGTGGGTAGAAGTCCTCGAGATTTTTAGTTGCCAAAATGGCCAATGAGAAGGATATAAACTATTTTTGAGGAATTAAATTTAAGAAGATTAAGGTAATAGTAGATCTCCTTTTTGAAATTAAGGAATAGTTATGAATTAGAATTTCGAGGACGAAATTATTTTTAAGGTGGGTAGATTTGTAATCCCTCTTCCCAAAATTTTTGATAATATTTTATTCAATTATTTAAATTAAATGGTGATTTTTTTTAAAATAATTAATTAATTAATTATTACGATAGATGACTTTAGCCATGATGGAGTTTTGAAGTACAAGATAGCTAGGAATTATGGCACGGATAGTGCAGTGGCGTACTTTGACTAGTGTATTAAGCCTGGTAGGGAAGGCCCAGCCATGAGTGTGTCCTAACTAGGAAAACCAGGCCAAGTTACGACTTAACCCTTACCGAAGATTTATTTATTTATTAATTATATTATTGAATTTCAGGGAACCGGTTATACCATTTTAGTCCGGACTGGACCCGAACTGAGTCCAAGTCCATGTAGTCATGCGGCACGTCCAATGACATTCGTGTTGATGTAATTTGGTATGGTTATGTTATATTCTGTTTTAATGATGTAATGAATATTTTCTAGTATTCGTAATTAAATATTATAAATATTACTATTAGCAATATTCGGTGACTTTTGCATAAAATAGGTCTTCGAAAATTTCGGAATTATTAGACAGCGCATAATGGTATATATGCACCATTACTATTTTATTGAATTTTGTTATATTTATTATTATTTTATTGAGGTTATTATATATATAGTATTATTTTATTGTTATTGGTTATATTATTTTTGTCAATTAAATGCTATTATAGATACCATATATATATATATATATATATATATATATATATATATATATATATATATATATATATATATATATATATATATTTTATATATATATAAAAAAATATATATATATATATATATTTTATATATATACACTAATATATATATATATATACACTAATAAGGCCTACACTAGGAATGGATAATAATGAGTTTTATTTAGATTTATGGATATTATTAGTAAATATATATGAATATATAGAGACACATATATATTCATATTAAAAAGAAAAGAAAAAGAAAAGTATTAGTAAAGATATATGAATATATAGAGACACATATATTCATATTTAATTAGATTTATTAGTTATTAATAAAGAGAAAGCAAAGAAAGAAAGGTTGGGAACCAGCAGCTAAGCCCAGCCGAATACCGAGCACAGTGGACCCATCCCAATAGTGGACAAAGCCCACCCATTTTCGCGAGCCTTCACCAAACCGGACCTATATATATATATATACATAAGTATATATATATCGACGCGAGCAACCGAGAAGGATTCCCTCAACCGAATATCGAAAACCCTAACCCGAACCAGCGTCGACGACTTGCGCGGCCTCCCCCACGCACGCGCGCGCCGCTGCGGGCCACCACTGGCCGGCCAAAGCCATCGGAGCAGGCGCGCGACTGAACAAGCAGTGCGATGACAACAGCAGTAACAACATCCACGAGGCCGTTTTCGTACCGCGCGTTCTCGGTGTACGCTCGATCGTTTAACGATCTACCACTTCAGGTATGATGACAACATATACACCTAGAAACCTTGCTAATTAGTTTGTATAGGATCGGATTCGATTAAACAGTAGATCGAATTGGAAATCGATGAAAAATTGTCCGAAACAGGACAGTTTTAGATATTCAAACCCGAACTTGGAAGGCAATTCATTGCCAATCCATCGACCGAATGGAGAATCTAAAAGAACAGGTGTTTAGACAACATATACGACAGTAAAACCCTTTTTATGGATCCTGGTTTCATTGAGTAGGTTCGAAGTTATTTGATTCTAAAGTTTAAAAAAAATCCGTTTTCTAAATATTAGAAAATCATAAAAATTCTTCGATACGACGTACGTCCCGCCAATCCGGGCGACGTGGTCGCGAATCGAAAGCATCGAAAGGTGCATAGCGGTTTCGTGGTCATGTGAGATTTGACGGAATTCAAATTGGTCGCGTGTGCGCGACGAATTTGATGCGTATCCGTCAAAATTTACCGTATCGGCCTCTGCTCAAATTTCTCAATTACTTTGTGCACGTTCGTCAGATCGAGACAAAACTTGCGCCAGCAGGACCATATTATTTTTTTGGTCATCAATGCCAAGTTTAGTCCGATTCTGAGACAGTTGATTGGATCTTCGTTTTGTGGGTCCCACGGTCCGATTCAACGTACGATTTTGTGCACGACACGCCAAAATCCAACTCTGGACATACGGTTGGGTTCGTATCATCAAAACGAATCCGTAAACATGTCGTTTGACGAATTTAGAGACCGTTAACTCTGGCATACATTTTTATTGCAAAGCGGGTCCAACGGCGGACACCGTTTTGACCCAAAATTATCGTTTTACCCCTGTGTCCAAAATTGGACTTAAGGATAGACAAACCTAGCTAATTTGACTATTCTAAGAACATTGGTAATGTTTATTTCAGCTTTCGGGGACTGTTGTACGAGTTTGACTATTATGGCACACTGAGTGGTTTGGATTATCGGTTTTACCAGCAAAGGACCACAGGCGAGTACAGTTTATTATTTGTTTTCAGTATTGATCTTTACTATACATCAGTGTTTAGTCAATAGATATGTGATGTCAGTCTTTATGTTGATTTATTTCTTTGTGGTGTCGGGGGAAGTGAAGTACCAACGATGTGTGATCTGACTTTAGACCGTATAGACCGTGTAGACCGTGATATTTATTGCATTTATGCTGTGTAGATCTTGTAGACCGTGATTATTATTTTTATAGACAGTATTTCTTTATTACAGTATTTTGTGTAGACCGTGTTTATTATTGTATTTATTTCTTGTAGACCGTGTAGACCGTGTTTATTATTGCATTTATTTCTTGTAGACCGTGTAACTGTAGACCGTGTAACTTTAGACCGTGTAGACCGTGTCGCATAATTGTCCCGAGATCGATCACATATCAAAGGTACTTCAGTCGGTCAGTTGGTGAGTATTTTATTGTATTTTAATTTCTATTCTTGGTATTTAGTTTTATTCTGTCTTTCTTCATTTATTTTATGAATCATATGTCTAAAGGCTAACCTCTGTAGTATAGTCATTTTCATATATTGAAACTGCATTCAGTGAATTGTGCTCGTTTCTATTCCTGACTGGAAACTAATATTTTTCAGGTTAGCCGTGGATTTACTTAGCATGGGAGATACGGGGGTACTTGCAGACAAAAGCCTAGAGACCGGCTAGATAGTTGAGTTGTAGTCATTCAATATTTGTACAATTTTATATTTTTCTACAAATGTAAAACTTAGGAATATTGTAAGTTTAAATTAATTCTCTGAATGAGCATTACTTATGATTTTAAGCATTGTGGATATACAGTGTTCTACCGTCGACTCTGCGGCGTAGACTGGCTTGGACACGTCTCGTATCCGAAAAAAAGGGTGCGGGTCGTGACACCCCTTCTTAGGGTCACCACCCCATGTGCATCTCTTCATTCCTCAAGAGGAGTTATATTGAGATACACATGAGTTCTTCTAGCCAATGTGGGACTTAACTTACATGGCTTGTTTGAGAGCAAGCTCTCTACAAGTCAAAGAAAGAAAAAACTCAAACATATATATATATATATATATATATATATATATATATATATATATATATATATATATCACCACAGGAGAGAGAGAGAGAGAGAGAGAGAGAGAGGCGAGTTTGATGCTAACCTCGACAACTGGATGGGCTCTAGAGCCTTCCGCAGGGAGCTGAGCAGTAGGGAGTCGCGGCAGGTTAAGGAGCTGTGGGACAGGGAGAGAGGATGGGACTTCCCTCTTATCTGCCGTCTCTTTGGTCCGTTAGCAGCCGATCAGGTCAAAAGAGCCCAGCCTTCTATTTTGACTGCGTCTGACTCTTTCTCTTGGATTTCGGGTGTCGGCAGTAGATTCTCGATCAAGTCTGCGTGGGAGATTGTTAGAGAGCACAGACTGGAGGATTCCCTCATAAGCAAACTCTGGTCGGCATCTTGCCCCATCAAATTGTCTATACTGATCTGGCGCGTTCTCAAACTCAAACTCCCTACGGACGACATTCTACAGACTTGGGAGTTCCATCTTCCGTCTGTGTCATTGCTGCCGCGAGCATAGAGGTGAATCCATCGATCATATCTTCGCGTTGGGCAATAGTGCCACTACTCTGTGGGCTCACTTATGTTTCTGGTGCAACTTGTTTGCGGCTACGGGCGACATCACCAATATGTACCGGATCTAGGAGGACGGTCCGCTTGCTCCCCTTCAAATTATCATCTTTCAAGCTTCCATCTGGGTCCTATGGAAGAACCGAAACAAATCTCGCTATGAGGGAAGCACTTTTGACACTGACCAACTAATTCTTGAGACCCTTCGACAAGTCGCTCGGGTCATTGGCAGTGGGAATTTGGCGCAAGGTTATTCTGGGGTCACGGCGGAGTCTCTGCTCAGACCGCTGCGCTAAGGCAGCTCGCTCGCGAACGTTTTGGGAGGCCTATTAATTTTTTGCTCCTGGGCCTCCTTCTTTCTCGGGTCTAGGGGTGAGCATAATTCGGTTTGGACCCGCAAACCGAACCGAACCGCAATAGCAAAACGGTTCGGTTTATACGAGAAACAGTTCGGTTTATGGTTTAAAAATTTGTGAAAATCGGTTTATAGGTTCGGTTGGCGGTTTTGCAAATTTAGAACCGAACCGAAATTCCAACCGAATTTCACAAATGTCTATTTACATAATTACCCCTCCCCATCATATATTATATAATCCTCTTTCTCAGTCAGCCCTATTTTTTCTCTCTCCGCCGCTCCCATTACTTCCGCTCTGCCGCTCTTATCTCAAATATCTAGGGTTTCTCTCGAGCTGTTGAACCCTTCTCCTCTCCATTCTCCACTGGAGATTAGGGTTTCTCCCGAGCATTTGAGCCCCCTCTCCATTCTCCACCGGAGATTATGGTTTCTCTCGAGCCCCCTCTCCATTCTCCACGGAGATTGTTCGGTTTATACGAGAAACAGTCGGATAACTTGCTGGCTGCTGCTCCTTTCCGCCCGGCCTCTCCACTCTCCGAGACCCGAGTCTCCACTCTCCAGTCCACTGGAGATTAGGGTTTCCCTCCACTCTTCGTCGTCTCCGATCTACTCATCTACAGTACAGGTAAAAATTTATACTTTGATCTACTCATCTACATTAGGTAAAATTTTATTTTAATTTTGTATTAATTTTGGTTGTGCAGATCTCTTTTTTGGACCATTTTCTCGCTTAAGAGGCTCGATCTTTCGGTTTTCTGCTCTGCAAAATTACTGGTATAGACTATAATCTCCGTTAAAATAAATCTAATTACCATATTTAAATTATGAATGCATGCTGGGAAAGAAAATGTTTGTTGGCCAAAAATACAAGCTGCTGGGAAAATGTTGCTGGAAAAAAATGCTTATTCTCAGAAATTTGTGGCAGAAACTGTATTGCTTCTTTCTGTATTTGTATATTTGTGGCTTGGAAATTTGTAGAAATTTGTATTGGATTGTTCTCAGAAATTTGTATACAAAAATTTGCATCAGTATTTGTATACTCTGTTCTCAGAAATTTGCATCAGTATTTGGAATACAGAAATTTGCGTTATAGTGTATTTTGTGGACTCTTTTATATGGCCATGTTTTGTTAATCTGGCCTATAAATCTGACTTAAATTTGTGGACTCTTTTATGTTGACTCCATAATTTAATTTTATGGCTTAAATTTGTCTAATCTGGCCCATAAATCAGCCCAAGAACCGAAAAAACCGAACCGATTTTGAACGGTTCGGTTCGGTTCGGTTTTGACCTAATACGGTTCGGTTCGGTTTTCAAATAATTAGGTTCGGTTCCTGGTCGGTTTTGTGAATTGCGGTTCGGTTTGAACCGGACCGACCTTTTGCTCAGCCCTACTCGGGTCTGCTCTTGATTTTCTTTTTATTTTTTTTATTTTTTTTTCCTTTGTTCAAATTTTGGGCTATTGGTGGTAGTTGTGCCCCATAGTCGCCAGTGATGGGTTTTCCCCATCCCTTGGTTTATAAAGTCTTTTTTTTAATATATATATATATATATATATATATATATATATATATAAAAGATTAAAAAAATTTGGTCCGAAGACCTACGAAGACATACAACTCAGTCCAAAGGCCTAGAATCAATTCCGGCTCAGTCCAAAGGCCTGAATCAATTCCGGTCCGAAAGCCTACAAATCGAGTCAGAAGGCTATTATAATTGGATCCCATGCTTTAGTTTCGGAATCTTTTATATTATTAAACCTTCTTAATTATTGTGGTACCTACTTGTTTTTGTTTCAATATTTTTTAAGGTTTGTTTTATTGGTGAAATGGTTTATTCTTATGGATAATTAGTATGTATAATTCTTATGGGTTCTTATATATTATGAATATGAAGAAAATGTCAGTTTGTTGGTTCCCATCTTAATTTGTTCTATTTCAGTTTATTGTATTATGTTGTCTCCGTTGGGAGTTTTCTACGGAAATTCTCTCCTTTTTTTCTTTCTTTCTAAGCTCCTCCCTCTTAGTGATCCATTAGCGGTAGCTTAAACATCTGTTCATAACTGTGTGATATCAATTATTAACATTTCTTGATTGACTTCCACTGCGAGTTTGAACGAACTGTCATCTATCAGCACTTTCTCAAAAGAAGCAGAAGAATCCAGCCAAAATAGTGATCACAGGCATTCGTGGTCGAATCCGAAGATGGACGAAAATGACAAGGGAGTGGACACTCAATGATTGTTCAGTAATGTGTACTCACTCAGAAGAAGACGAATGTAAATGTTTTCTAAATTTTACAGGAATTGGACGGAGCAGATCTGTTGTCGCATTTATTTCTGTCCAATTCTGTTCTTTTTTTTTATTACATGTGATCTACTTTCATGATTCATATGTAATAAGAAGAAGAATAAAATTGGACAGAAATAAATGGAACAATAAATTTGCTCCGGCAATTGGAAGCTTGGACAACGTCTGAAAGCGCCATTGTGCATTGCACTGATAAGTGGGATTGCAGATGATGAGACTGATAAACCCCCATTAAGCAGAATAATTCCTGGCTCTTTTTCGCTTAGTGTAATTGGAGACCACAGGCAAGCACAAACGAGAATGGTCAGATCAAGGATGGATGGGTCAGTTTTTGGCTCAATTTGGCCAATTTGGCCTCTATGGCCAGCTGGTGGGATCAGGTTCATTCAACACTAGGGATCATGCATGGGATTCCAGGTATATGGAAGGAATTGGTTACTCAGTACAATTTGACAAGATGGCCCTCACTCACTTCGCTTAATTAGCTAATTAGGTCGTCCTCTTCTGCGTCAACTTCCGTACTTTGAAGGGATTCTTTTTTGTTGCTTAGGAGAGTAGTGAGTGAGGAGTTGACCCCATTAAGAACAGCAACGGGGAATCTATATACAAGATCAGATGCCAAAAAGCAAAGTGATCAAAGGACTCCTTTTGTCCTTTGAGAGAGGAGATTTTTCTTTGGCGACCTGATCTCTATAATGCTAGGGTCCAATCCAAAGCCTCTCTCTGTCATCAACTCAACAGATGCTGTATTCTCACTGAGATGGCATGGGCATGCATGACTAGCTGCTCCATGACAAAACCATGCATGTCAAGCAATTTACATCAAAAAAAACAAAAATGATGGAATTGTATTCGGAAATGGTTAAAATAGAGGTCTTCACAAGCACTTGCCGCTTTATTCTTCTTTTTTCTGTGTGTGTTGTGGTGGGCTTTAAGTTATATGTGCATGTGTTGGGTAGAGCGTATGAAATTTCACAATCACGGTAATTTCAGGCAACATATAGTAATCAGAATTGTGAAAATATATAGGGAGAATGTGTTGGTCCCGAAGCAGATCTAAGTTGAGAACTTAGGTAAGAAACAACAGTATATTATACAAGATTTTTTAGTCTGCACTCTGTTTAATTATGAAGAAAAAGTCCAGGGATTCATGCAAGAGACTTGCTCCCCGAACTTCATGAATCCAGCAAAACCAAGTTACAAGCAAACAAAAAATAAAACTCGTTCTTCCTTGCAAACGTAGCTGCATTGAGATAGAACATTCACAAAATATAGAAGGATGAAGAAGAAATAAACAAAAGTGTTTTTCTCTTTACGTTCGCAGACGCTACAATAAGATAGAACAAAAAATAACAAAAAAGAATGAAAACCATCTCCTTGCTGGGGTGAACAGGTGACCGTTGCTCAAAGAAAGATTCGCCTCATAGATGATCTGCTCCCAGGAACCAGCAAGCTCGCTCAAGAACTTTTGAAACACTCTGGGTCACTCTCGGGAAGACTTGGAACTCATTATGAGACGAAGCTCACTGAGGCACATAGGCCTCCTCGGGTAGGCGCATAGAGCCGCTGCAGCCCCATAAACGATCTGGAGTGGAATGGATTTTCTCTCTCTTCCTCCTCTAAAATGA
The DNA here is from genome assembly GCA_029216955.1 of Iris pallida. Lineage (NCBI taxonomy): Eukaryota > Viridiplantae > Streptophyta > Magnoliopsida > Asparagales > Iridaceae > Iris > Iris pallida. The sequence goes on along the minus strand of JANAVB010033219.1, from coordinate 17,482,651 downwards.
GTGGAGACCTTATTTATAGAGCAACACAGCACCTATGCGCACATAGCCTTGCTCATGCGTGCATACGTGCTAGCCGACCAAATTCTACGAAATCCGCTGCACAAAGTATTATGTCCAGCGCCTTCTGCGTCGAAAGCAATGACAGTGGACAGACTTGACATAGCCGAAAGCAGCCGCCTACAATAGGACGCATAGCCCCTGGACGCATAGTGCCTTTGACGCATAACGTCTGGACACATAGCCCCAAGGCGCATAGCTCCTAGACTCATAAAACCTTGACACATAGACCTTAGACACATAGTGCCTTGGTGCATAGCGCCTGGACACGTAGCCCCTAGGCGCATAGCCCAAAGCCGCATAGCGCATGGCAGCATATGCGCTTAGCTGCTTATGGATTTCGTTAAGTCCCTATGGGCTTAGCTCCTATGGATTTCCGAAGAGAGTGACAAAACAAGGATTGTTCCTTGTGACTTACACTTAACCTTCTAGAAAAATCAACCAACATGGACCACCTCACCCCATGTGCATATTCCAACACAAGCATAGCTTTATATTGAGATACCACCTCACCCCATGTGCATATTCCAATACAAGTATAGCTTTATATTGAGATACACCATGGTGGTTTTCCAATATGAGACTAAAAGTTTCCAAAGCCTAGTAAAAATACCAATAATCCTCCACATATATCATAATAAATGGATAAGCGTTCCTCAAAGTGACTGCCATCATGCATTAGGAGAGATGTTGCCTCAGACCTGAATCTTTTTGCACGGGTCGAACAATGGTACGAAACAAGGATGTCACTACTGACTTGAATTCTGCATCATAGCTGCAATTCTTTTCACTCACACAATGACATCAACTGGGTTGCACAATAAAGGCCTTGTACTAACCTGGTTTCGGTGTATGACTTTTTGGGTGTCTACAAGTTTACCCTCAAGAGATGGCCTATATATCTGTTCATACACTCTAGGTGAGTTCTTTTGTTAAGAGGCCCGACATGAAGCCTTATGCTTCCTTGCGTTGCTATGTCGCTATGACATAGCATAAAGTCGAGACTTTACATCTTTATCTCATCGTGGTGTCATACTACTGTAGCATGAGGACACCGACCTCTTTGTAGTATCGTACTACTCAACATGAAGAATTGTGCTCATTTGCGGTGCTACGCCGCTGTGACAGGGCCCAAATTCGAGGCTTCAAGGTACCTCATCGTGGTATCACACCACTGTAGCATGGTGCCACCGGCCCCTTTGTAGTGCTTCCTACAACTCTTCATTCTTCAGCATTAGGTTACATACCTATATGCGGTGCTACGCCGCTATGACATGGCCTGAAGCTGAGGCTTTACCCCATTAAGGTACCTCATGGTGGTGTCACCCCATTGTAGCATGGAGTACTGTGCTCCTTTATGGTGTTGAACCATCTGTGCTTCCTGTAAAGTATGCCTGACATCCACGATGTCCGAAAACTCATTACGGTATCGAAGCCATCCTCCCACATGACTTGTTCTATTTAAAAATCGAACAAATAGTAGACCACAGTGGTTCCGAATACGTATCCTATACTGTAAAAAAATGACTACCCATTGTACCTGATATTATTCCACTCAATAGTCCTCCTTTGAATTAAAAGATAGATGCCTAGTAGATTTTTCTTTGAACCAATAGCATAGAACTTTATGGTAGGATTAAAGAGGCACAATATCAGAGGTCCGTCAAGTCTATTTTCTTGCTGCGTCCTCGACTAGCTGGTGCTTGAGGCCTTGACCTTGATGAATGAATCCGTCATATTTTTCTGACTCCGAATCATCACCCACTGTAATGATCCACGCTTGATGCGCTCATTCAGTGCCTTATGCTCTAGACACACAATTCTCTTCTTATCATTGAAGAGATTATGCGATGCCACTACTGCAGCCTCTTGGTTGTCATAATACATCGACATCATCCGAATTTGCCCTCCAAAAATAGAAAGATCATGCCTAGTTTTTGCAATACATCGACATCACCCGAATTTGTGCACCAACCATAAGAAGATCTTTTCTGAACCATCGAAGCCATACTGTTTTATTTTCGAAGCTACTCTGCTTCATCTGATGCAGCTGAAAGTGCACAGAACTCAGATTTTATAATGAAAGAAATGTTTGCTTATTCGATTTCTCGATATAGCAACAGCACCCATGGATCTTCTTCTTCGACTTTTACGATAGAACCATTCATGGCGAAGATTTTAACTTTTTCGTCCTCTCCTTCTGAGTACTAACTGGCATCACTGAAGCCTTCTACCACTGCTGGGTAACTGCTGTAGTGCATCCAACTGAGTCCCTAAGAGATATCTCTTCACTTTCTTCACAGCTTTCCAAAGATCAACAGCTGGATTGCTCGTGAACTGACTCGGCATGTATACAACAAAAGCTATGTCAGACCTGGTTGTACTTGTAGCCTATATCAAACTCCTGATGACACTCGAGTACACCAACTGTCAGACCTTGCTCCCTGAATATGGCTTCAGCTTCTGATTACACCTCTGAGGAGTATCGATCAGTGGAAGATCCTGATATCCGTAGCATGTGATCATCATTTCATATAGTAAGCTTGTGACAGAGCAAGCCTAGCTAATGCCCGGATTGCATATATAAATCTCCAGAATGACATCCGCATCTCCTTTGTCCTTCACATTGAACTCTATAAGTGTAAGTACACTTATCAATTATGCTAATCATGTAGTTATTTGACTTGTTGACTAGGTCAAACTTCTCATGCCATATATTGGAAGAGCTTGCATCTGGCCGTACATAGATTCCATCAATTTGCAGACTTTGTTGTCAAGAGTCAAGACCCTGAATGACAAATCCATCTGGCTATTGTATGAGAATATCTCCTGTCATATCCCTATCCAGTAGAACTGTCTCGCCATCCATTTGTTGAAGAATCAACTTATTAGTAACAGCCATGACCAACGTCATCTTGATAGTTGACATCCTAGCTACTGGAGCATATGAGTCAAACTATCCAATCTCCTGCTACCGAGCAAACCCCTAGGCTACCAGCCCAGCCTTGAACTTGATCAACGATACCTCATGCTTTGGTCTTCTTCTTCTCAAATTTCGATAGGTATAGCTTCGTCAGGCAAATTAACAACATCCAAATGTAATTGAATGTTACAGAGTCAAACTGATCAGTGGCTCTCTCCTCAAAACGCATCTCTGGTCTTTATCGCCTCATCAGCTTCCATGTGATAGGTGATACAGTCATCCCCGAAATCTTTGGGCCTTTTCACTTGCTTTGCTAACAGCTCAGTGAATACCGGTTCAAGCGTTGTCTTATCAATGACAACCTCATTTTGGATTACCTCTCCTCTAGAAGTACTAGCTCATGCAGAGCTAACAAGATTTTTCGGAACATCCACGAGAAAAGAGCTTTTGTCACAAGCAAACTTGTCTTCAAAGGCTTTTGCGTCGTGGGACTCAATGATATGAGTGATTCAATATCAAAGGATCTCCGAGCAATGCTTTCAACAGTAAGTTCCAGAAATATAGTCTTCTAGTCCCACCCGTCGCTATTGATCATGACCTGAACTACTGCAAACCAACACAGGTTCCATCCTTCTCTTCGCTGAGCCACGGTGGTCCACCTGCCACCCTCCGACTGCCCCAGTCCTCTACCACGATTCGAGGTCCCAGGATCCCACACTTGTGAAAACCCAACCCTAAATCGCCATAGGCACCCGCAATAGCTGCCATATATATATATATATATATATATATATATATATATATATATATAGAGAGAGAGATCTCTACACTTTTTGCATCCCCAAGCATCTTTCCTACTCACACCGTTGGATGGCGCTTTAAGTCATCTAATCTTAGCCATAAATTTACCAACGGTTAAAATTAGATGACTTAAAGCAGATCCTACTGGTGTGAATATGGGAATGCTTGGAGATGTAAAAAGTGTGGAGATGTCTATCCTTTCTCATATATATGTATATAATATATGGGAAAAAAGGTATATATAATATATATATATATAGGATGAGGGAGGTGAGGTGCCACCCTATGGAGGACGTGTCACGACCCGCACCCTAGAGTAAGGGCACGAGAAGTGGGTACGTCCAGCTTACGCCGCAGTATCGACGGTAGAACGCTGTCCTAGGTCACAACATCTAACAATATAATGCTAAACAGTTTATACTCCACGAATGGGGGTGACATAGCAGAAAGTAAACTCAATCACAGCTAGGTAGGACGATAAGATAGAAGATAGATAGATAAGTACTGCTGAAAGGAAAGGAATCCACCAGTACAAACAGAGAGTCTAGTGTCTAAGATAAGTACATATCCCAAGTATCAAATATATACAGTCATCCAGAGAGTAATGTAAATGAAAATATCCTAGTCTAGAGGTGTGTCATCCACTGCTAGTGGGACCTGCTGCTGGCCCAGGTCCAAGCACTCATCTAAGGTAGCACCGTAATAGGTATCCACACAGGCCTCCTCCTCATCCTTTGTAATATTTTCAACAGGTCCAGTCAGGACAGGAGCGAGTACAATACATCTCAACAGATCATAGCAGGTTAGAAAATATAATCATGCAGTAAAGTAAGATACAAGAACTGAAAGAAGTACAGGATGTAAACATAGAAAGCTGTAATGGAAATATATACTGTAAATAGAGAACTATCAGTGGCTAGTGAGTCAGAGTACAATATAAACATGTGAATGGCATAGGAGATTCTGGAAACTATACTATGGAGTGATTCTGGAAACTACACTACTTGGATATTATTCACATGTCTACTTCTACTCCTCCGTACCTCCAATCAATACACAAGGATCCAACCAGGTTATGTTATGATTCCATGCAAAGGCCCACAAGGGGTGATACATGGTAGGCCCATAAATGGGTGATTCTGGGAATGCCCATAAATGGTGTCACCCCCATTTCCTGTATTTCGTATTTGTACTCGTGATTTAATTTTTGGCACGTATTTTATTTTCTCGACTTGTGGATTTTGGTTTCTCGTAAATGGGTTTGGACCATGGCTTGGTTTTATTTTGTGTAGTTGGTTTGGGTTGGTTTGGTTCATCATGAGTGGAACACCTTAGCCTATTCTCCACCTCTATTCCATCACAACCACCCTCATTAAAACCTACCAACCTTTTCTCTCTCCTCTATAACTCCATTAATTTCTTACAACTTCTTCTTCTTCTTCCTTCTTCCACACAACTCCCCAACCCATAGGCAAGTGCACCTTGCCATCAAATAAGCACCACTTTTTATTTGTCCATTAACTAGATTAGGCCATGGAGAACAACTTTAGAACTTAACATTTTATGATTTGGAGCTTTCATTTTTCTAGATCTAGGTTTTAACCATTTTCGAAAATCCTTGGTTTTGATCCATTAAACTTCAATTTTTGCATGTTTTAATGCTTCCATGTGGAAGAGAATTCGATTTTACTCAAGTTAGAACTTTGAAAATCTAGATTTGGTTTTGATTTTACCAAGATATGAAGTTTTGAACCTTAGAGTTCTTGGAGTCTTCTTCTCGGCCTGGAGAAGAAGACAGCAGCCTGCGCTCTTTAGCGCAGGGCTGGATTGCGCATTCTCCCTCGGCCAGCGATCCTTAGCGCAGCGCCGACCGCGCAGCTTGCCCCTTGGCGAACTGCGTTCAACCCGAGTGCGCATGGATTCATGCGCAGTCTGTTCATGCGCAGTCTGCTCATGCACAGTCCGCTCATGCGCAGTCTGCCCATGCGCCATCTATCCCTGCGCACTCCACTCATGCGTAATCTGACCCTGCGCCATCCACTCATGCGCAATCTGACCCCTGCGCCAACCAGTTCAGCGCAAGCCGACTCCTGCGCAGCTCACTCCTGCGTAGTTGGCCCCTGACGCACTTGACTCCTGCGCAACCCGACCCCAGGGACCCTTGCGCAATCTGTCCAATCATAGAGATTTGGTTTATTTTTTCTTAATCTTGGCTCTTCTATAGCCCTGTATATTGGTATTTTATTAGATATTTTACGCCTATTTTATATCCTTACGCCTTTTGCCATGAACTTGATTTACTTAATATGTTTGGAATGACTATTGTACATGGCATGGTATGACAAGGAACTAGCATAACACGACAGTGACCCGTAGTGGTGCACTCCTAACATGACCAACCTGACATGATAGTAGCCCGTCGTGGCGTACTCCTGACAGTACCCTGACATGATTTATCTTGATAACTTGATAGTGGCCCGTGGCGGCGCACTCATGACTTGACTTGACTTGTAACTTGTAACTTGACTCGTATAATCAACTTGACACCGTGGGTGTTCCTGCTCGTTTGCTTGTACAATCCACTTGTCTTGTCTTGCATCATGTCTAGGACGTGACTTCCTGGGTACCACGGCCAGGGACTCGTGCTAAATTGGATTAGGCTAATTATTAGAATCAAACTAGAACATGGAGAATTTCCAGTCACAGGCAATCTCGTTATCTGGGCACTTTAATGGACTTGTAGCTTGCCGACGAGTAGAGCACATTTCCAGCACACTGTCATGTGTTGCACCCTCTAAGTCACCTAAGGGTACATTTGTCTCCCGGGCAATGTACCCACCTATAACTCTCAACCCGCGGAAGGATAACTGGATAGTCTGCAGGGCTTGGGACTGGGAGTTTCTCACTTGCATCTTGTTAGTAATTAAGGCTTGTGATAACCCTAGTTAGTTAAAGTAGTAAGCCGTAGTACTTGCTTGGCCGATTGAGAATGAATGGTGTCCAGCTCTGTCTAAGTATTGTCTAGCCCCTGTACCTGGAACTCTTGATCATGATTGTTTTACTTATCTCTAACGATAAATGGGTAGAGACAGTGAGCTATTCAGGCGAAGGGGTACAATCCCGGTCCTTGTTTGGTTTAAGGATTGTAACCTGGCTCCCGGAATGGTTCTACGTCCCTAGTCGTTTATCGCCCTGTGTACTTTACTACTTGTACTTTCTTTTATTCTTTATGTTCTGATATGCTGGCTTTTGTTCTTATTTGTGGCCTCCTTGTGGCACTTGCTCTTTCTGGGGTTTGACCCAGCTGGTTTTGTGTGGCCAGATTTCGGAGCAGCTCCCGAGGATCTACCAAGCTTTCAGCCCAATGGTGAACACTAGACGGAACCCGAGCTACGAGTGAGTTTTCCCTTTTTGTTTCACCCACTTATATGTAAATTTATTCTTTTGAGGCGTTTGCCGACGAGCCCTGTTAGCTCGATGCACATTTACTTACTGTCTGCCTACGGGCTATAAATATGATTAACAAATCCTAGGGTTGATCATGTATGACTGAACTCTTGCTAGTCCTATCATTTTGTAAGACTAGCTTCATGATCATCCAATATGTAATATTTGGGACGCCTTATATATACATATATATATATTTGATGCTCTAATATCTTGTAACTCTGTTAATTGCTTGAGATTGAGACAATAGGCTTGACCTTAAGAGACTGCTGGCTTATAGTAAACTCTCATATCTAGACAGCCGTGACCGTATAGTTGAGATGTATTCTATTTCAATATACGTAGCTGGCTATGTCTGTCCCCACTCTCCAGTATTCTGGTTCTGGGGCGTGACAAATGGGGTGATTCAAGGAAGACTCTGTGATCATGAGAGTACATGTCACAAGTGATCAATGAACCGTGAAGCATAGTGATACACCATGTAAGTGAAACGTACAGAACATGTAGTATACGATGCTCCCTGAGGGGATAACATCTCAAGAAGGGATCTATATAGTACTAATCCGTGTGACCAATGTGACAGTATCAAGTAAAGTAATTTAAAGCAGGAAAATAATTCTAAACAGGATATGAAATAATCAGAGAATGTACTTGCCTGGTATCTGAGTGTCCGGATGAAATGTACTGTCCGAGGAGAGGTGTCTGGCTCCTAATCAGAACAGCACAAGTCACAACAAGTCTAAAATGATAACAAGATGCAATTTAATGCATTCTACATGAATCTAGGTCAATCTAGGCCAAAGTCAACTCTTGATCAACTCTGGTCAACCCTAGAAGTCAAACTAGGTCAACTATGGTCAAACTAGGTCTAACAAGTCTAAACTTGTCTAACTAGTCTATTCTAGGCCTAATCAAGACTAAACAAGCCTAACTAAGTTCTCACTAGTCTAACAGGCACACCATAGGCCAAATACCATATATGGATATTTATCACTATTTACCTATGTGAATATATATATATATATCTACATATACAAATAAGGTATGCATAGCACATTAGCTATTACACAAAGGAATTCCCATAACCCTACTCTACCATTCACACATTACATTAGATTAGGCCTTTAGGTTTACACTTATAGACATACATACACACATATATATATGTATTATATATACATAGAGAGAGCAACATATGAGATGTGTGTGTTTGTGACTGTGATACATGTGACAGGATTTGGGGGTTTCAGTGTTCATGTAGGGTACATGTGTGTATTCATTACAAAATGTGTGTGTGTTAGACATACAAAACAGTATGTATTCTCAAGGCAAGAATTCTCAGGTGACAGTGAACCAAACTCTGTGTGTGTGTGTTCAGTACATGAAGGGAATTCTGTAACCAGTGTGTGTGTTAGCAGGAAATACATGATATTGTGTGTTAGAGTGTTAACAGAAATCCCAAGTCAGGAAACAATGTGCAGGAATACCTGTGTATAGGCTAACTGTGAGAGGAAAGTGTATGTGTGAATAAGGAAACTGTGACAGTTTTAGTAGAAATTCCATAGTTAACACAATTCAGTGATTCGAACCTCATGAATGGTTCTCAGGTTCTGTTTTCTTCAACAGTGAGTAATGGACATTATCCATTTCCAGATTTGAGTGTAAAGAGTCTCAGTTCAAATGTGACAGAGAGGGTATGTGTCAAGGAGTGTAGCAGGGTATTTTCAATGTGTGTATAAAATAGAACCTGTGCATGTGTGTTCCCAGTTATCATGCAACATTTCAAGTTCATAAATGCTCAGGTGTGCGTGTGGCATGAACACATCGGTGTTATACATGAGGTCATGTAAACCTGTGAGTGAGTACTCAGTGAAGGAATACATGAAAGCAGTGTGGGGGTGTTGTGCTCATAGGAACATTTGTGTGTGTCACAGGAAATTGCCACCACAGTTGAGACAGTTAACAATGCAAAAATGGGAAGGGAAGCCACTCCAGCTTTCGTGTGAAACATATAATGTGGTTTCTCAGAAATTAACAGGGAATTACATTGAATGCTAAATTCTCAGGTTCATCAAGTTACAGTGTACTTGAATGAAATAGCTCTGTTCCAGATTACATACACAGGTTAATCCATGATTTTAGGTAATCTAATTCACTCATTTAATCAATACTAAATCAGTTACAAAAAATGAAATTATCTGAGATTAGTAAACAGTAAATGAATCAGTGGCAATCCCCTTCAACAGTCAACCACACCTCCCATATTCGAATCCCATTTAATCAATCTCATTACAAAATAAATCCTAACATGCCATCTAATGATCAGACAAATTAAACCATATCTAATTTACATGATATAAATCATTAAAATAAAAGGGAATGAAGAACAGTGTGTGTTGTACACTGATACATTAGAGTATCAGTCGAATGGAGATTTTCTTATTTCATCATTAAACAACAATTAATCAATAGGAATTAGGTTGGTAATTAACAAGCATTATGTACACGTGTCACACACTCAAAATTGTGTCCACAAATGTGACACAATGTGTCTAAACATCACACGAACTCAATGTACTGGGCTGTCACAGATCGTACGACCAGTGCACGAGTCCTAACTGACTCGACACGAAACCAAGTGACACGAGACTTAGGAAGTGTCGTGTCAGATACTGCCCCGAGCTCCGTGTCAAAGGACACGCGCCCACGTGCCCTGGAACAGTCGTACGAGCCCCCGAGCAGCAGGACAGTGCAGCTCGCACGCGCGCGAGCGTGTCCAAGGGTTCGACACGACACCAAATCGACAAGAAATCACCTCAGTCACTTAGAAACCTGTAAGCGAGACCAAGACACGAATTTCCATTCAAATACAAATCAAAATCTCGATCGAAATATCCTTTGTGGCATTTCATCGAACACCTGCGCACAACAATGATACGTGGCCGATACGGACACGTACAGGACACGAAATTGGACAAACTCTATTCCTACAGAACCAGGACACCTAGGGCTAGGTGTTTATGCAAAGAAATCCTAATTTTAATGGGGGAATAGGATTTTACCTATGTGTGTTCTTCAACACAAAAGCTTCCTCAAAGGGGATCTCCAAAAGCCACCCAACTTCTCCAAATTGATTCAATCATGTGATTTGACTCCACAAATAGTAGGAGAACAGTGATTAGAATATTATGGAAGAAATTCCAATGAAAATAGAGCTCTATTGATTAATCTATGGAGAAACGAAGTGTAGGCTCACCTTGTTCTTAGGAAAAATGATGAACTATTGAAAAGAGGCACAACTTTCTAAAATGATACTATATAGGCAAGGGGGAGGGGGTCTTGGCTGGCCACTTTAGCTAGTGTTAGGGTTTTTAGGTTGTATCTAAGGGCTAGCAATAAATCAAGACTAATGAGTGGCCTAAAATCTAGGGCTCTTTCCTAGTTAAGTTGTAACCACTCTACTTAGCTAAACATGACTCAACCCACTATCCCATACTAACTAATTCTCAATGTGGCTAACTAGGCTAGCTATGGCTAATCTAGGTTAGGTCCAATCTAGGTTAGGCTAACCAAAACCACATAGTAATAAATAAACTAGTATTTAAATCACACCATTCAAATAAATTATTTTAAATTTCTAATAAAATATATTAAATTCAAATTATTCAAAAATGACAAAAATACCCTCAACCAGAAATGTGGTAGTGACGAATCTACCCTCCTTAAAAAAAATTTCGACCTCGAAATTGAAAGGCGAAATGCAACTGATGAGAAGGATAGAAAGTATACCTCACGGTCCAAAAAGATAAGGGTATCGCTCGTGCATCTCATCCTCCTGCTCTCAGGTAGACTCTCCTGGAGAATGATACCTCCATGCGACGCGAACCAAGGGTATCACCTGGTTCCTCAGAACCTTCTCCCGTCGATCTAGTATCTCCACTGGCTGCTCTGGATAGCTGAGAGAAGGCCCAACCTCAATCTCCGAATGATCAAACATATGGCTAGGGTCAGCCACGTACCGTCTCAACTGTGATACATGAAATACGTTGTGGACCCCCACTAGTGCAGGTGGCAAGTCTAGCCTGTATGCCACGTCATCGACTCTTCCGCTGATAACGAAAGGGCCGATGAAGCGCGGGCTAAGCTTCCCGCCTCCACCAAAACGTATCGTACCACGAGTTGGAGATATCCTCAAGAAAACCTGGTCTCCAACCTAATCACAAGCAAGGTCTCAATTTAAATATGATAAACAACATGATCAATAAAACACAACAAACAAATCTAAATCTAATCCTACTCTAATCTGTACCTCAAACTTCAAGGGCCTCCGGTGGCTATCGACCCAGTGCCAATGTCTGTCCTGCGTCACGCGAAGTCTGTCCCTGATGAGCTTCACCTTCTCGGCTGCGTCAATAACCATCTCTGGCCCCAGTAAAGCTCGCTCACCAACATCATCCTATGATAAGGGTGTACGACACCTACGCCCGTACAGAGCCTCGAAAGGTGAAATCTCAATGCTGGCCTGGAAACTGTTGTTGTAAGCAAACTCCACCAAATGTAGATGATCCTCCCAGGAACCTCCAAAGTCCAAGACGCACGTCCGCAGCATATCCTCAAGCGTCTGAATAGTCCTCTCTGACTGTCCGTCCGTCTGGGGGTGGTATGCAGTACTAAACTTGAGCTGAGTGTCCAAGCTAATCTGCAGACTCCTCCAGAAGTGGGAAGTAAAGCGACTATCCCGATCCGAGACGATGCTGATCAGAACCCCGTGAATCCTGACTATCTGTCGCATATACATCTCCGCAAGCCTCTCTCTAGACGTACCCACCTTGAATGGCAAGAAGTGGGCCGATTTGGTCAACCTGTCAACGATGACCCAAATCGCGTCTTTTCCTCCTGGTGTACGCGGCAATCCAGATACGAAATCCATAGTGATGTGCTCCTACTTCCACTCGGGAATGGGCAGCGGCTGCAATAATCCACCGGGCCTCTGCCTCTCTGCCTTGACCTGCTGACAGACCAAGCACCTAGCTACGAAGCGAGCTACCTTCCGCTTCATCCCGGACCACCAAACATGCTCCCTCAGATCTCGGTACATCTTGTTGGCACCAGGGTGTATAGAGTACTGAGATCTGTGGGCCTTCTGTAAAACCTGCTCCCTGAGCTCTCCGCTGGGCACACATAACCTAGAACCGTGCCTCAAGGCACCATCCTCTGCAAGAGAAAACTTGCCATCCACCAATCCTGCTCGAACCTGCTCTCGGAGACACCACAGAGCAACGTCCTCAAACTGTGCCGACTTGATCCTCTCCACCAAGTCCGACTGTATCTGTAGGCCCCATAACTGCATCTACACTCCAGGCACGATCACCTCAATCCCAAGGCTCTTCAAGTCTACAAGCAAATGCTGATCCATGGTCAAACACATGGCTGTCGGATACCTACTCAAGGCATCGGCAACCACGTTGGCTTTCCTTGGGTGATACTGAAGTGATATGTCGAAGTCCTTCATCAACTCTAGCCATCTGCGCTGCCTCATGTTCAGCTCCTTCTGAGTGAACACATACTTTAAGCTCTGGTGATCTGTAAAAATCTTCACCCTCTCTCCATACAGGTAGTGCTTCCACAACTTCAGAGCAAAAATCACTACTGCAAGCTCCAGGTCGTGGGTAGGGTAGTCCTTCTTATGGGGGCATAATTGCCTGGAAGCATAGGCAATCACCTTCCCATGCTGCTGTAAGACACAACCCAGCCCCTTCCCTGAAGCGTCACTATAAATAGTGCATCCCCCTGATCCTGAAGGCAATGTCATAATCGGAGCTATCGTAAGCCGCTTCTTCAACTCATCAAAAGCTGCCTGACACTCCTCTGACCAAACATACTCAGCATCCTTCCGGGTCAACCGAGTCAACGGCTCTGCAACCCGAGAGAAATCCTGCACAAATCTTCTATAATATCCTGCCAGCCCCAGGAAGCTCCTGATCTCTGCCACTGAAGTCGGCGCTGCCCATGCCTCAACTGCTGCGATCTTCTTGGGGTCAACTGAGATAACCATCTCCAGTCACCACATGCCCGAAAAAGTCTACCCGGTCCAAGAAGAACTCACACTTGGAGAGCTTCCCATAAAGCTGCTCCTTCCTGAGAGTCTCCAGCACTATCCTCAGGTGCTCCTCGTGCTCCTCCTCAGTCTTAGAATATACCAAGATGTCATCAATAAACACCACCATAAACTGATCCAGGTACTGGTGGAACACCTTGTTCATTAGGTTCATAAATACTGCTGGTGCATTGGTTAGCCGAAACGACATAACCAAAAACTCAAACTGCCCGTACCGCATCCTGAAAGCGGTCTTGGGAATATCCTCCCTTTTCACCTTCACCTGGTGATATCCCGACCTCAGATCAATCTTGGAAAATACCCGAGCTCCGCTCAACTGGTCAAAAAGATCGTCGATCCGCGGCAGTAGGTATTTGTTCTTGATCGTGAGGTTGTTGAGTGCCCTATAGTCAATACACATCCGTACTGACCTATCCTTCTTCGGCACAAACAATACTGGTGCACCCCATGGTGACGAACTCGAACGGATGAAGCCCTTGTCCTGCAGCTCATCCACCTGCTTCTTCAGCTCCACCAACTCACTGTTGTTCACCCGATAGACATGCTGAGAGATGGGTTCCGCTCCTAGAACCAAGTCTATCGAGAACTCAATGTCTCTGTCTGGTGGTAATCCAGGCAACTCCTCTGGAAAAACATCCATATACTCTGCTATCAAGGGGTGTGGAATCGTCTGCTCCTCAACCGAGACTCCGCAGAAAACTCCGCTGCTGTGCTCCGCCTTACGTCTGGAGTACTTGAACTCTGGCTCCCCCGGCACTCTGAAGAGAACTCTACCCCCTCTGCAATCAATGCTGGCGTGGTGCCCGCTCAACCAATCCATACCGAGTACTATATCGTAGTTCGGCAATGGCATTACGAGCAGGCTCACCTCCAACTCACGGCCTCCCAAAACAACACTCCGACCCTTACAAACATCACTCACGAGGATAATGCCACCCCCGGTCGTGATCTTGTAAGTCCTAGGCAACGATTCAGCTATGATACCGTGTCTAATCACAAATGATACTGATATGAAACTATGCGAAGCACCGGAATCGAATAATACAAAAGCTGGTATGGAGTCGAGAAGAACCGAACCTGCGATCAGCTCTCCTATCGCCTCTGCATCCTCAGCCGCCATGGCAAAAGCTCGCCCATGCTGGCCTCTCCTGGCCTACTGCTGATGCTGAACAAATCTCTGCTGCTGTGTCGGCAGGGCTGGTCCCCTCTGCTGGCCTGCTGGAGCTCTGACTGCTGCTCCCTGAGCTGCTCGTCCCGTGGTTAAGGTACACTCCCTTATCTGATGGTCTGCTGAACCACATACTAGGCACTTGCCCAGTCTCTTCCTACACTCGCTCCACCCGTGCCATGGCTTCTTGCAATAAGCACAGGTGGTGGCCTGCTGCCTCGGTGCTTGCTGCTGCACCCTCTGCTGCTGATACTGCACTGGCTGATGCCTCAGCTGCTGAAATTGCTACGGCTGGAACCTTTGTTGCTAGTGGTGCTGCTGGTGCTGCTGCTGAAAGTGCAGCCTCTTGGCCGGTCCTTCGCTACTGCTGCGTCCCTGGGAGTTTTGCCCCCTCTTGAGCCTAAGCTCAAGACCATCCTCTGCAGTTAAAGCGTCCACCAGGATCTCCTCAAAGTTAGAGCTGCGGGCATTCTTGGTGTAGGACTTGACCTCCTTTACCAAGCCCTTCCAGAACCTCCGGGCCTTCGTCGCCTCCGACAAGCCCTCTACAAATCTGCTCAGGCGGCAAAACTCTCCTGCGTACTCCTCCACAGACTGGCTCCCCTGGACTAGGGCCTCGAACTGAGTCTCGAGGGCTCCCAGTGCTGCATCTGGGAAGAACTTCTCCTTGAACGGCTTCTTGAATGCTGCCCAAGTCTGTCCTGCAGTACCAACCCTCGGGTCGGTCTGGTACCATGTACGGGCCAGATCCTGTATCATGCTGGCCGCTGTCTCAATCTGGAGCCTCGTCGGGATCTCAGCCAACCTGAATATCTCCTCCATGTGCTCAATCCACTCATCGGCATACAAGATCCCCTCTGTCCCTCGGAAGTCTCTCGGGTGCATCTTCTGAAAATCTTGGATGCCCTTCTCCCGCGGCTGATGCGGCTGCGGGGCTGCCGCTGGCTGAGCTACAACTCTCTCTACCGCAGTCACGGCCAGCTCAATGCCTCGTGTGAGCTCTGCTGTGTGCCTCTGTTGCTGGGTCTGTTGACCCTCCATGTACTGTCGGAAGAAGGCTAACAGCTGAACGGTGTCACACTACAACAAAAAACCCTTTTAATGACGCTCGACAGGGAGTTTTAATGACGGCTGATACATAAGCGTTATCAAGTTGAAAAATACCTTTTTTATGACGGTTTGGACTAATTTTGGGCTTTTTATAACGTTTATAAAACAGAACGTCATTAATACTTTAGAGCGGTGGCAAACTTGTAATTTTTTCACTGTATAAAAGCTAAGTGGGAGAGAGAGAAAATTCATTTCTCATCCATTTTCTAAGGAGCAGCATCTCTCCAAACCTCTTCTCCCCCAATTTCCTCAAGAGTTAGGTTAGGATTTCTGATCGATGGATCTTAGCCGAGGTGCGATCTCGACCATATCGGAGGGGTCGTCGGAGGACCTGAAGCCGGTGATGGAGGTCCGGCTGGTGAACACCGTGCGCACATGCTGGAGATCGGCGGCGGGTGAGTGTTTCATTCATTAGTCCTGAGGAATATACGAAAATGAAGTCCCTCTCCCACTCGTACTCTCTGCTCCTCCCGCAGGAGCTCACCGGAATTTCACCATTCGCCCACCGCCTCTTCAGCATCCGCAGCCTCAGCCAGAGGACCTCTCGGTCCTCCATGGCATCAGCAGCATCAGGAGCGGAGGGGGAGAGCTACCGGAAGCAGCCGAAGGAGGTGAAGCTTTGGGGAGGCCGGTTCGAGGAGAGCGTCACCGACGCCGTCGAGCGCTTCAGCGAGTCCGTGTCCTTCGACAAGGAGCTATACCACCATGACATCGCCGGCAGCAAGGCCCACGCCTCCATGCTCGCCCACCAGGTGCTCGACCTAAATCCCCCGTCCCTCTTAAATGAATATCCACCGCTGATATACCACCGTTTCATTGTCAGTGCAGGGGTTGATTACTGAGAGCGACAGGGACAGCATACTCTTCGGCCTCGACGAGATCGAGAGGAGGATCGAGTCCGCGGAGTTCATCCTCAATGAAGCTACCTCCAGTTTCCTACTAGCTCATTTTTGGTTTATAATCTCTGTTAACATATTACCAATTTTTCATCTCAGCATTCTCAATTTTTGCACATTCATTTTTCAGGCATGTTTCATGATTGTCCAACATTGGACCCAAAGCATTCTTGTTTCTAACTGTATAAAACTTATTTCCTGAACTTCATAGGTATTCTCAGGTCATGTCTCTCTCTACAAGGACCTATCCTCTTTAACCATCTCAAACTAACTGTGTGAACAATGTTTGCCTTGATATAAGCAACGGACTCAAAAGAAATTATAATGATAACTTGTAGGTACTTGGCCTAATTCTGCTACAAGTTCTCTAGATTTTTAGTTTTTTCTCTCTCCATATTTCCTTGTTAAAATCTCATTGTTCGATACAATTTCACTAGCATACAAGTTTAGATATTATCTTGAATGTGCATCGTAAGTTTATCTTAGCTTCTTCAAAGAGTTTTGGATGCAGATATTTCATGTCAGCCATAGTGATAGGAAATGTATTCTGTGTCTCCACTATTGGTCCTCTAATCAGTTACTACTACATCATACATCTCCTTGCTCTTTGGTTAAACACACACTTTTGGAGCTCTCCTGTCTTATACATGTTAATCTTGGACTAACATGATACAGGACCATCACTTATTCCATCTTTGAAACATCTTTTTCAGTTTGTTTATTTTTTATGTTTTTATTAGTTGTTCAGCACCTTCAGGCTTTTGGATTTGATAACTTCAGTATGGGAAAACATGGTGGATGCTACCTAGTTAAGTCAGAGAGTATATTGGTCTCACCTTTTAGTTCAAATCAGGGCATTATTTTGATGGTTATGTTCCCTATACCTAGTAAAATTCTAGGTTAGTGTCTTCGCTTTATCTTGTTACAAATATGATGACCTCATTGGGGAGGACTGATTTATAGTAATGTCTATTTTTTCAAAGTCTCTCTTTTTAGACATGTTTTTTATTCTATTCTAGTAAGGTTGATCACAATATCTATTGTGTGTAATTTCGTTACATTCTTCTTGGTTTTGGATGAATATTTTGTGCTTCTTTGAGAAAATAATCATGAAAGTTGGTTTTTGATAAATTTTTATATTGAAAAAATTAGACTTTTGTGCATCTTTTGTGGGATTTCAGCTGTTGGTTTCTGCCTAGAGTGTCGAGTTCTTTCTAATTTTGGTTTATTGTCTGAGTGAATCTTCAACTTATGCTGCAGCTCTGTAAAGTTTTATTGGAAAAAGCTAGGATTTTGCGATTGTTAGGATGCGATTTTTATGTTAATTCGCTTAGATTCCTAAGTTCTCTTTTATATGTTCTTTTTTTTCCTGATTTCTGTAGGATTCATGTGAATTCTGGAAAAAAGCTTAAAAAGTTTTAGCCGTTTTGTTTGTGCGAATCTTAAACTTATTATGCAGTTTTTGAAGTTCTGGGATTTTTTTCCTTCATATTTTGCTATAGTTAGAATGGCACTTAGAAATGAAGTCTCTTGCATATGCTGATAATTGATGTATGTGAATTTTGTACAAGTTAGTCTAGGATCAAATTCCTTAAATTTACTTGTATGTTTTCTTTCTTTGACATGGAATTTGATATTAATTATGTAGATTTATGATGACAGAAATCCCTAATGTCACATGACTCACATCTTGAGTATAACAACACAATTTTAGGTTGTTCAGAAATTTTGTACAAGTGATTTTATATCCAATTTTATTTTGAAAACTGAAATTTGATCAATTATAGTATTGAAGTTTATGCTTGCTTAGAAGCTGATTGGTGGAAACTAGGATTGCAAAATACCTTGTGTGAAGTTGACAAGAACCGTTTCCTTAGTTCACTTTGCTTCTTGTTAATTACCGAATGGAAGAAGACATATCGCAGACAAACCATGTCAGGGCTCCATTGTAGTGGGAGCTTGTTGGGTTTATGAGTGGATTTGTCACTAGCTTCACTTTGGATTTAGACTTTGTTGTAGATCTTTAAGTGATATGCAAGTTATCATAAAATTATGTAGATTGTGTCTCTTATATGAATTTTTCTTCTGAATTCACCTAAATTTCGGAAATTTCTTTTATATATGCTTGATTTCCTTAGATTTGAGTAGGACTGGCATTTTTGTAACTATTACCAGAATTTTAACTTCGAAAATCTTACTATTTTCCATGGATTTCATATATTTCTTTACTATACTGTAATTGATATAAATCTTGTGAATTATGTAGAAGTTAGTCTAGGTTCAAATTTCGGAAAATTAGAAATCCTTACACTTTCTTTTTCTCGAGATTATCTATTTCTGTTCAGATTAAGTTCCCTTACCTTTTAGTTGTGTTTGTTCTTTTTATTTTCATTTGAATATTATGTTATTCATGATACTGCTGGGATTTAATGGAAATCTGGTGGATTTATAGGAAGACACATATTAGATGGCACATTTAGAGTATAAACTGAGGTTATTTGCAAATTTGATAAATGCGGTTTAGTTTCACTATTATATTGAGAATTCAAGTTTGATTGATAAATGATAGTGCTTCTACTATATTTATTTAAATCTAATGCTTGCTTAGAATGGTCAGGAATAAGTATGGGAGAGGAAACTTTTGTAGAATTTTTAGCTTGGCTGTTTCTTGATTTAGTTATTAAGTACCTTCTTCTAACTACAAGTTAAAATAGTTATGCTTAACATTCTGGGCTAAAAGTTTTTTTTTTTCAATTCACAGATATTACTTTCTCAGTCACTTAGAAGAACTAGGATTTAGTGACTCATTTGTACTGTGAAGTTGACAGGAACTTTTTTAAACTTACCTTGTCAATAGAACCAATCTTGACTAAATCTTCTCACCTTCTCTTCCAGCTTGGCTGGATATATGGCTCTATCACGGAAGACATTTTATCTGTGTTGCGTCGAATGATGTCCGTGTTAAATAGACCATGGGTGCCTTTTCTTATTCTATTTCTCTTGCCATTGTACCCTGAAATCTAATCAACTCTACTTGCACAATTTTGATTTTTGTATTAATAGTAGAGCAGTAATTAATTCTGTGACTGGTGAATTGCAGGTCCTAACAAATGGCATAGAGGTGAAGCTGCAAAGGAATGCTTTTAGTGTGATTGAAGCCCCGACTGGTCTTGAGGAGAACAATGATGTTGAATGTGAAAATATGTTGTGGAATGGTTCTGATATATGTATTTGGATGTCCTATTTTGAAAAAATGTAATGAAGATGGTGATATATATTATGTATATTTATAAATGGATTAAATGGTACTTTATAACATTTAGATGTTTTTTTGTGAATATGGTTCAAAATGAATGTTTTGAAATTGAATTGAGCAACATTGAGCATTGATCTATAATTTTTTGGAAAGTAATATATAAATGTGCAGAATTGAGCGTTATAAATGTGCTGAATTGAGTCTATACAGATTATCTATTCATAACGCTTTCAAACTACGCTGAAAATAGATGTAGCAGAAATTCATCATATTCATGACGGTTATTTTATGACGCTTTTAAAAAATATTTATAACACCCGTTTTCATAACGGTTGCTGTGGAAAAAAAAAGCGTCATGGTTTGTCATTAATGACGGTTTTTAGCCGTCATTAAAAGGTATTTCTGTTGTAGTGTCAACCGTCCCCGTAGGTGGCTGCTGCTGCTGAAGCACATCCGAAATCACCGGACTCGGCTCATGCCTCACAGGTGGAGGGGCTCCTCCGAAAGTAACTGAAATGCTTACCCCAGCTGGCATGACTGGGGCTACGGTACCAGGGGCTGGCTGCTGAGTATGAGAGGTGGCAGACCTCTCATCGGCGTCCCCCTGGCCCTGGCGATGTGATCTCGTCTCAACCATCCTGGAGACACAGATCAAAAGAAACAATTGCTGAGAATGAGTCAAAATATCAAGGGAGGACAGTTTAAATTCAAAGGAAGACAATAAGCAGCAAATTTAGATATACGGAATCTGATAAAGAGTTTTCCTAATATGATTGAGTACCTTCAAAAATTTCCAAATTCTACTGCAGGCTGCAGTGATATTCTATTTCGAATACCACTACATTTCTAATCTAGACCTGCATGGGCTACCACTAAAAACGTGTCACGACCCGCACCCTAGAGTAAGGGCACGAAAAGTGGGTACGTCCAGCCTACGCCGCAGTGTCGGCGGTAGAACGCTATCCTAGGTCACAACATCTAACAATATAATGCTAAACAGTTTATACTCCCCGAATGGGGGTGACATAGCAGAAAGTAAACTCAATCACAGCTAGGCAGGAAGATAAGATAGAAGATAGATAGATAAATACTGCTGAAAGGAAAGTAAATCCACAAGTACAAACAGAGAGTCTAGTGTCTAAGATAAGTACATATCCCAAGTATCAAATATATACAGTCATCCAGAGAGTAATGTAAATAAAAATATCCTAGTCTAGAGGTGTGTCATCCACTGCTAGTGGGACCTGCTGCTGGTCCAGGTCCAAGCATTCATCTAAGGTAGCACCGTAATAGGTATCCACACAGGCCTCCTCCTCGTCCTCTGTAATATTTTCAACAGGTCCAGTCAGGACAGGAGCGAGTACAATACATCTCAACAGATCATAGCAGGTTAGAAAATATAATCATGCAGTAAAGTAAGATACAAGAACTGAAAGAAGTACATGATGTAAACAGAGAAAGCTGTAATGGAAATATATACTGTAAATAGAGAACTATCAGTGGCTAGTGAGTCAGAGTACAATATAAACATGTGAATGGCATAGGAGATTCTGGAAACTATACTATGGAGTGATTCTGGGAACTACACTACTTGGATATTATTCACATGTCTACTTCTACTCTCCCGTACTCCCAATCAATACACAAGGATCCAGCCAGGTTATGTTATGATTCCATGCAAAGGCCCACAAGGGGTGATACATGGTAGGCCCATAAATGGATGATTCTGGGAATACCCATAAATGGGGTAATTCAAGGAAGACTCTGTGATCTTGAGAGTACATGTCACAAGTGATCAATGAACCGTGAAGCATAGTGATACACCATGTAAGTGAAACGCACAGAACATGTAGTATACGATGCTCCCTGAGGGGATAACATCTCGAAAAGGGATCCATATAGTACTAATCCGTGTGACCAACATGACAGTATCAAGTAAAGTAATTTAAAACAAAAAAATAATTCTAAACATGATATGAAATGATTAGAGAATGTACTCGCCTGGTATCTGAGTGTCCGGATGAAATTTACTGTCCGAGGAGAGGTGTCTGGCTCCTAATCAGAACAGCACAAGTCACAACAAGTCTAAAATGATAACAAGATGCAATTCAATGCATTCTACATGAATCTAGGTCAATCTAGGCCAAAGTCAACTCTTGGTCAACTCTGGTCAACCCTAGAAGTCAAACTAGGTCAACTATGGTCAAACTAGGTCTAACAAGTCTAAACTAGTCTAACTAGTCTATTCTAGGCCTAATCAAGACTAAACAAGCCTAACTAAGTTCTCACTAGTCTAACAGACACACCATAGGCCAAATACCATATATGGATATTTATCACTATTCACCTATGTGAATATATATATATCTACATATACAAATAAGGTATGCATAGCACATTAGCTATTACACATAGGAATTCACATAACCCTACTCTACCATTCACATATTACATTAGATTAGGCCTTTAGGTTTATACTTATAGACATACATACACACACACACACACACACACACACACACACACACATATATATATATATATATATATATATATATATATATATATATATATATATATATATATAATATATATATATATATATATATATATATATATATATATTATATATATATATATATATTATATATACATAGAGAGAGCAACAAATGAGATGTGTGTGTTTGTGACTGTGATACATGAAAAAAAAAAATATATATATATATATATATATATATATATTATATATACATAGAGAGAGCAACAAATGAGATGTGTGTGTTTGTGACTGTGATACATGTGACAGGATTTGGGGGTTTTAGTGTTCAGGTGGGGTACATGTGTGTATTCATTACAAAATGTGTGTGTTAGACATACAAAACAGTGTGTGTTCTCAAGGCAAGAATTCTCAGGTGACAGTGAACCAAACTCTGTGTGTGTGTGTTCAGTACATGAAGGGAATTCTGTAACCAGTGTGTGTGTTAGCAGGAAATACATGATATTGTGTGTTAGAGTGTTAACAGAAATCCCAAGTCAGGAAACAATGTGTAGGAATACCTGTGTATAGGCTAACTGTGAGAGGAAAGTGTGTGTGTGAATAAGGAAACTGTGACAGTTTTAGTAGGAATTCCATAGTTAACACAATTCAGTGATTCGAACCTCATGAATGGTTCTCAGGTTCTGTTTTCTTCAACAGTGAGTAATAGACATTATCCATTTCCAGATTTGCGTGTAAAGAGTCTCAGTTCAAATGTGACAGTGAGGGTATGTGTCAAGGAGTGTAGCAGGGTGTTTTCAATGTGTGTATATTAAATAGAACCTGTGCATGTGTGTTCCCAGTTATCATGCAACATTTCAAGTTCATAAATGCTCAGGTGTGCGTGTGGCATGAACACATGGGTGTTATACAGGAGGTCATGTGAACCTGTGAGTGAGTACTCAGTGAAGGAATACATGAAAGCAGTGTGGGGGTGTTGTGCTCATAGGAACATTTGTGTGTGTCACAGGAAATTGCCACCACAGTTGAGACAGTTAACAATGCAAAAATGGGAAGGGAAGCCACTCCAGCTTTCGTGTGAAACATATAATGTGGTTTCTCAGAAATTAACAGGGAATTATATTGAATGCTAAATTCTCAGGTTCATCAAGTTACAGTGTACTTGAATGAAATAGCTCTGTTCCAGATTACATACACAGGTTAATCCATGATTTTAGGTAATCTAATTCACTCATTTAATCAATATTAAATCAGTTACAAAAAATGAAATTATCTGAGATTAGTAAACAGTAAATGAATCAGTGGCAATCCCCTTCAACAGTCAACCACACCTCCCATATTCGAATCCCATTTAATCAATCTCAATACAAAATAAATCCTAACATGCCATCTAATGATCAGACAAATTAAACCATAGCTAATTTACATGATATAAATCATTAAAATAAAAGGGAATGAAGAACAGTGTGTGTTATACACTGATACATTAGAGTATCAGTCGAATGGGGATTTTCTCATTCCATCATTAAACAGCAATTAGTCAATAGGAATTAGGTTGGTAATTAACAAGCATTATGTACACGTGTCACACACAAATGTGACACAATGTGTCCAAACATCACATGAACTCAATGCACTGGGCTGTCACAGATCGTGCGACCAGTGCACGAGTCCTAACTGACTCGACACGAAACCAAGTGACACGAGACTTGGGGAGTGTCGTGTCAGACACTGCCCCGAGCTCCGTGTCAAAGGACACGCGCCCACGTGCCCTGGAACAGTCGCACGAGCCCCCGAGCAGCAGGGCAGTGCAGCTCGCACGCGCGCGGGCGTGTCCAAGGGTTCGACATGACACCAAATCGACAGGAAATCACCTCAGTCACTTAGAAACCCGTAAGCGAGACCAAGACACGAATTTCCATTCAAACACAAATCAAAATCTCGATCGAAATGCTCTTTGTGGCATTTCGTCGAACACCTGCGCACAACACTGATATGTGTCCGATACGGACACGTACAAGACACGAAATTGGACAAACTCTATTCCTACAGAACCAGGACACCTAGGGCTAGGTGTTTATGCAAAGAAATCCTAATCTTAATGGGGGAATAGGATTTTACCTATGTGTGTTCTTCAATACAAAAGCTTCCTCAAAGGGGATCTCCAAAAGCCACCCAACTTCTCCAAATTGATTCAATCCTGTGATTTGACTCCACAAATAGTAGGAGAACAGTGATTAGAATATTATGGAAGAAATTCCAATGAAAATAGAGCTCTATTGATTAATCTATGGAGAAAAGAAGTGTAGGCTCACCTTGTTCTTAGGAAAAATGATGAACTATTGAAAAGAGGCACAACTTTCTAAAATGATATTATATAGGCAAGGGGGAGGGGGTCTTGGTTGGCCACTTTAGCTAGGGTTAGGGTTTTTAGGTTGCATCTAAGGGCTAGCAATAAATCAAGGCTAATGAATGGCCTAAACTCTAGGGCTCTTTCCTAGTTAAGTTACAACCACTCTACTTAGCTAAACATGACTCAACCCACTATCCCATACTAACTAATTCTCAATGTGGCTAACTAGGCTAGCTATGGCTAATCTA
Organism: Iris pallida; assembly: GCA_029216955.1. Classification (NCBI taxonomy): domain Eukaryota; kingdom Viridiplantae; phylum Streptophyta; class Magnoliopsida; order Asparagales; family Iridaceae; genus Iris; species Iris pallida. Next base: position 17,457,777 of record JANAVB010033219.1, on the reverse strand, counting down.
GGTTAGGTCCAATCTAGGTTAGGCTAACCAAAACCACATGACAATAAATAAACTAGTATTTAAATCACACCATTTAAATAAATTATTTTAAATTCCTAATAAAATATATTAAATTTAAATTATTCAAAAATGACAAAAATACCCTCAACTAGAAATGTGGTAGTGACAGGGTGTCTACTTGTCACCTCCCACATGTTATCATCATGCACCCATACCCATGTGCATGATGATAGCATTGGGGAGGAGGGGTGACAAGTAGACACCGAGTTGGCACCATACCTCTCTTTTATATATATATATATATATATATATATATATATATATATATATATATATATATATATATATATATATATATATATATATATATATTTTATTTTATTTTTTTTTTTTTTTTTTTGAAGCAATGGGTACTTGTGGCGAACTCGCCTCCACTGAGGCTCGATCTCCCGACCACTTGGGCCGCATGCATCCCTCTTAACCACTAGAGTAGAGGTCATTTGCTATATATATATATATATATATATATATATATATATATATATAGCAAATGACCTCTAGCCTAGTGGTTAAGAGAGATGCATGCGATCCGAGTGGTCAGGAGTTCGAATCCCAGTGGGAGCGATTCCAGAAACAATTTACCTGGTTCCAAAAAAAAAAAATTATATATATATACACCTTTTTTTTTCCTCTCCAGTTAAACTTTGATGCTTTTCACCAACTCTGCTATTCATTTATGACAAGCTACAACTTTTATCCCGATCAACAAAAGCTTTTCGTTAGTTTATCTAAATAAGTAATGTGGAATTACCAAAAGGAAAAGTGGCATAATCATCCGTTTGCAGATTTTATACAAAAACTTTTCATTAGTTCATCTAAATGAGTAATTTGGAATTACCAAAACGAGACGTGGCATAATCATTCTTTTGCTGCTTTTATTCTTGTTCCAACTTCAAAACAGCAATAAATAAGAAGTTGAACAATCTCTCTGTTTATACACTTCTTCTTATTCCAGCCAGTGTAGCAAAGTGAACATTTTGAAGCATAAATTACCATAAAAACATAGTACTACCGCTGCCAACATAATCCTCTAAATCCCATCGCAGTTGTAAGAGAACTTGCAACTGTTCCCCACCTTAATGCTGTACTGGTGCGTAGGCTTCACCAGGAACGGAGGCAAACGGAGCAATGCACCACACACGCAGCGCTCGTCCAGCTCCCCCAGCCACCGACAGCAATCTTTGTCTGCGCGTGGCTCGTTGCCGTCATCATCGTCGTGCTCTCTCCCACGCTTGTGCTTGCGCCCGCGCTTCCCTTGCTTGCGCCCTTTCTTCTTCCTTCCGTGGCCGCGCTTCCGCCTGCGTACGCTCTCGTCTCTACCTTCGCCATCGTCACCATCGTCATTGCTGTTATCGTCCCCGTCGTCGTCGTCGTCCTCATCGCCGCTGCTGCCGCTATCGCTGTCATCAGCCTGTGACCGCGTGTGATTTCGGCTTCTGACCAGCGCTTGTTGATCGGATGGCAAGACGCCGCACGCTTGGTTCGCGAGCGCAAACTGGGAAATGCACAGGGTGGTCTGCTGGGCGAAGCTGAAGTTCGCCGGTACTAACATGAGAAACCCTATGAGCATAAGGAATCCCACCATTGCTCTCTCCATTTTAATTCTCAGACGTACGTTCATGGAGGAGGGGAGCAAGTTCTCACATATTTGTACCATGTCCGTTCCCCCATGTTCTTTGTGCTTCTGAGCATACAAGGACTCAGAAAAGAAGCATGTACCCAAAGAAATGAAGCTGAAATTATTCTTCATGGAAATTCTTGTTGGTTGGTTAGTAGGTTTTCACCAACAATACCAAGTAACTCATGATATAGATTCACTATTTGCATTAGTAATGGGAAAGTATTTCACAACATGGTAGTTTGAGGACAGGTGACTGTTAGGATTAAGTCTAAGTATATTCCAAGGAACTAATGAACATATCCAAACCTAGGAAGCACCAACCCTCTAAACATGAATTCCACGTCGTGTCGTGTCGGACATATATTGGACACGGTAGACATTCCATAAATATAATAGGACATGCCAAGCGTGTCATGTATGTTTGCCTGTCCATATTGTGTCATGCCATCTGTATCTGTGTGACGAGGTCCAAACCTGATCGCCTTAGATATGCTTCACTAGCCTAACATTATATAAATACATGTTTAACTTCAGGGTGGGTGCACCTAGAACACCCATGTCACCTGAATTGGTTATATAGGCAACTTTCTGTGATTCATAAACACACGTTCTAGAAAGTGGAATGCTAAAAAAATTCGATACGAGACGAGAAGATAAGACAGAATATATTTTGATTTCCCACCAAGATTTTGATGGGAAGATGTTCGTTTAGTTATTTTTCATTCAATGTATAAGAGTTGAAAGCCTTATTTTAAGATTTTTTGGAACTTATGAATCCTTTTCTAGTTAGGAAAGTTCTGAAATTTTATGATGATATAGTATGGTACTTGCTTAGTTGATTGCTAAATATGTATTATATATTATTTATATATTTCGCCTTAACAATAATCCCACGTTCCAGATAAAACGACTCTCAACATGTCGCTGACCCTGTGTAGTGTGTTTCATTATCGTTCAGTCATCCAAGTAACAACGACATGCTAAACCAATGTTTTTTAAAATCGGACTGATGATTAAACCGAAAATTTTTGGTACGTGTCTGATCGGGGTTCAACCGGGGTTAAAATAGGCTTGGTTTGAATAGGTAAGATATCAACATTTACTTCTTGGTTTGGTTTGGTTCTTAGTATGTTTGGTTTGGCTTGGTTTGGTGTGGTTTGGTTTGGTTTTACAACTATAAGGTATCTCAAAATCAAACCAAGAACCAAATGGTCAAAATATCACCTAATAAACTTTTTAGAACCATTCGTGTGTCGGAGACGCTCGGAGAGCCGAAGACGACAAAGGTGGCACGTTTGAGTGCGTTTCAGACTCATATTGGAAAACCTCTATCATTATCAGCGCTATACTATCAGTATATGTAGTGTCCCGTTCCTAGCAGTGCGTTGACTGGAGGCTAGACCGAGTCAGTCAAAATCAAATCATCTTGGAAAAACCTTGTCGATATCGATTGATCGTAGCTAATAATTGCGACAATTTTCAACTCATGGATTGGATTTGATGGCTTTTAGTCCCAAAATACAGTGAACCGTGCTTGGCGAATGAACTCTATATAAGAGCTTCTTCCTATATTTTGTATTGTTGCTTTGTTGGACGTTTTGTTATTTGGAGATGAATATATTTTCGTGCTTGTTTTCGATGATTGGTTTCATTGTTCGCTTTGATCGAACATTTGTATTCATTTCAAAACTTAAGAGAAAGGATGTGGTATGTTGATCAGTTGTTGGTATAATTTCAGGTAAACGTATAGGAGATACGTACATAATTGTTGCATAAGCTTCTCTTTCCTTCGGATCTCTCCATTTGGTGAATGGCTTTGATCCTAAGCATCTTTGTCTTTACACCTTAACTCAAGATCAATGATACCGTAACAACAAAGATAAGTTAAAAGAGAAAATTATACGTTAGAATCATAGAAATGCTGTTATACTATGGTTGGCCTCCAAAATACCTCTAACTCCACCGAAGGAACCCAAAGCAAGATAGCAAGTCATCAAGAATCTGCCAAATAAAAAAAATATCCAGTTAGGATGGGAGCAAGTACAAGTTTAAACCAACATGATACAAGTACAATATAAAGCAATATAACACTAAATATGTGGAACAATGATCAATGGAAACATGAACAATATGAACAAGAAAACATGCAATATGATAAGTTAAATAAGAAAGTAGCAAGTATGAAAAGACAGAGACTCATGTAACCAATAATAGTGCACGTGTCATGAGAACTTCTACAACATTCCTACACATGGACGGCTTGGGCGAACGATGAGGATATAAACGGTCCATCCCCGTAAACGGGAGAGTTATCAACAATACAATCATGCTTTGTCCAAGTGCCTAATAATTGTACCCCTCTAATATCCATACCTCACGATCATGTAGACACGGTCATGATAACAATGAGAAAACATAAATAATAGTCAATCACTCATGCTCGTGTGTATAAACAGTCAAGACACGAAAAATATCATGTATAAGTGAAATATAACAATATAAAGTAAATGCACATGAAAGCATAAACAAATACTTGCCTTGTTTTGATTGGAGTCGATGTCCCCGATATGATCTTGTTAGCACGGAATAGTCTCAGATGTCAAAAATACACAAGATGATCTCAGATGATGGAACAAACCATGTCATTGAGTCCAAAATAGTCAAATTAGCTAGGGACAATATAAGAAAGTTCAGAATTCGCAAAGGAGTATGATTAGGATTAGGATTAGTTCGAATAGGTATATATAATGGATAGCAATAACTTAATTATAATATGATTAGAATTCAACCAATAAGAATATGATTAGGATTACCTAATTTGGATAGGACTAGGATTAGTTCGAATAAGAAATGATCTAAATAATACTGGATATAATTTCAATAGAATTAGAATTTCTAATGGATAAATTTCCCATAAATTTAAATTAATTAAAATTTAAAACTAGGATAATCAAATCTCAATCAAGTAAGTGATCACCATAATAACTTAAAATAATATTCAATGACATCAAAATAATGTAAAGCATATTTTTTATAAATTTAAATCTTATTCAAAATAAATTGGTAAATCTTTTTATTGCTTCAAAAATAATCATGCTTTTCAAACCATTTTCGAAACTAATCTTTTTGAAAATCGAATAAAAATAATAAAACATCTTTATAATCTCAATAATAAATTTTTTTTAAAAAAGAATAGATATTTTTATTAAAAGTTAATAGTAATTTCAAACCATTAATTTTAACTAGTTTTTGGAAAGCAGAAAATAACAAAATATCTTTTACAAAATTTCAAAAGAAATTGCTTTCAAAAATAATAAACTAAATAAAATTTGAGAAACAATGTTACAAATCTACCCATCTTAGAAATTTTTCGTTCTCGAAATTTAAGGATGACCAGGGGACTCAAAATCTAAGGATGACAATAGGAGATTGACTTGTGTCACCCTCACTTTTCCAAGTTAGGGGTAAAATGGTAATTTTCCATTTTATAATATTTTTGGGAATTTATTTCATGAATATTAATATTTAATGATTATAGGAGCCGGGTTCGAATTTTATCGCATTCCGAGTTAATTCGAGACTCCGGAGAATTTCGACTTGAGTTGTGATTAGCATGTTAATTAGCCATGGCCCACCCAAACTTAACTTTTAGGTTTAGGAGTTTGGACTAATCCCACATGAGTATTTAAGCTTAATTATGATTTTTATTTAATTTTAGCCACAAAACCAAATTTGGACTTAACTTAGCATAGAAGTTAAGGGAGGGGGAAACTTGTAATTTTAAGTGCCCCAACCCTTCCCTTTATGGCCAACCACCCCCTCCCCATTTATTTCTTCTTCTCCACTTCAAAATATCACAATTTTCTTCTTCTTCTTCTTCTCCAAGCTTTTCTCAAAAGTTAGAATAGGTTTTTCCTAGAAATCATCTCTAAATAATTTCTTTTTCTCCAATATTCTTCCATAGAACTCTTCCTCTATCCCGAGTAGTGATTCTCCAAGCTTTTGGGAGCAAGAAGTGAAGTGGGTGTGTCCTAAACAATTCGTTGTGTCGGAGCCGTATCGGAGGACTTTCGAATCGGGAATCCATCTCCCGATAGGTACAACCTATCCTCTAATCTATTCTTTTCATCATGTAATCTAGGTTGGACCATGTAGGATTGATTTCCATAGTTGTGTCCCTTTTCGTGTCGAGTTTTAGTCCGTTTGGAGTGTCCTAGGAGAAGTTAGAATTTGTGATTGTGTCCTTGAGTTTCCCCCAAATTTGGACACTTCTAGGCTAAATTAGATTTGCATCTAAGTGGTTAGGCACTCTTAAACTTCATTTTTATGTGTGTGTGTGAGTGTGTTCATATGTATATGTGTGTGTGTGTGCGTGTGTGTCAATGTGTGGGAGTGTGTGTGTCCATATATATATATATATATATATATATATATATATATATATATATATATATATATATATTTTTTTATATATATATATATATATGTGTGTGTGTGTGTGTGTGTGTGTGTGTGTGTGTGTGTGTGTGTGTTAATATATATAGATATAGATTTATGTGTGTGTTAATATATATATATATATATATATATATATATATATATATATATATATATATATATATATATTATATATATATATATGTGTGTGTGTGTGTGTGTGTGTGTGTGTGTGTGTGTGTGTGTGTGTGTGTGTGTGTGTGATCATATATATATATATATGCATGTGTATTTGTATGTATAGAGAGGAGAGGGAATGAGATTTATATATATGAGAGTTTAGAGAAGGAAATTTATATACTTAGAAGAGATTTAGAGAGGAGTTTAGAAGAGATTTAGAGAGGAGAATATGAGGGATTTAGAGAAGAGAAGAGGAGGGCAAGCAACAGCAGCTAGGGGGACCAAGGGGCTGCTGCCCCCCCCCCCCCCAACACAGCAGCAATAGCTGCTAAAATTTTAGCAGCAGTAAGCAGCAGGAACAGCAACTTTAGCAGCAGCAGCTGCATTTCACCCCCCCCCCCCCCCTTTAGGCCCCCATTTGACCCCCAAAACCCCCACTATATACCTATATATATATATACATATATATACCCCTATATATTAGCTATATATATACCTATTTAGTGCACAAAACTAACCCCTAAAACTAGTCCTAAGAGAGTGTGAAAAGAGAGTTGAGTGAGTGAGTAAATGGTTTGAATTAGATTTGGTGAAGGGGTGATTTTGAGTTCCGTGTTTCGGAATGCGTCGAAACTTGGAGGGGACTTAGCAAATATGAAATAGAGTTTGCGGGTAGGCTCCTAGGTGGAAATCGGGGTTGCGTGTGGGATTAGGAGGATGGTATCGCACCGTACCATTGTGTATATTAAAATATTCAAGATAACAGGTTAACGGGCGATACGGACCGTAAGATGGACTGGATGTCCACTTACCCTAGAGAACTTGGTAGGTAATGATTGTATAGGCTAGTACCCTACTACCCTAGGAAGCCCGGGGTGAAATTCCTAAGGGAAGGCCACTTGGCGTCAAGTTAGAATGGTTTAAGGGTAATATATTAAAGGGGTAATCGGATAAATTCAAAATACGGGGTTCGGGTATTCTGATTGACTTGAAACTTGGGTGGCTTGTTGGGTACACCCTACAAATGTCATATTTGAACCGATTTTGGCTCGGTTGACCCAGAGTTGACTTTTTACCCAAAAGTCAACCGTGAGTCAACACTTTGTCTAGATTTGACCAAATCCAAACTAGAGTTGACCAGTTGACCAAAAGTCAACTGTTGGTCAACATTTGACCAGTTTGACCTAGGGTTGACCTAGAGTTGACCAGAGTTGACCAGTTGACCAAAAGTCAACTATAGGCCAACTCTTGACCCCGTTTGATTTGCTTTCACTTGTTTTGTCTTGCGATGACTGGTATATTCTAGGGTTGACTTGGTCTGACTTAGATTGACTTGATATGGCTTAATTTGACCTAGATTGACTTGTCAGGACTTAGTGTGACTCAGTGAGACCTAGTTTGACCTAGATTTCATATCATTCATTATAAATCATTCTTAACTTTGTTAAACCTAAATTAACATGCAATCTCTCATCTTTAGGTCTCTGATTATCACTCTGAGCATTGATATACCCTACAACTCAGGACAGCAGGCGAGTATATTCACTGATAGTTTTCATTGTCTTGATATCTGCTATATCCGATTCAGTTGTAGTGTCTTACTCGATTCCCGTCACGATAGTTCACGGACTAGTATACGTTGGATCATGACATGAGATGTTGTTCCTGGATTTTCTTGGTATATATGTACATTTCCTGTCTTGTTCCCTGTACTTGGATAGACACCGATTCCTGAGAGGGAGTAGCTATCCTCTTAGGGAATCCCGTGTCATGACGTGTCATGTCCAGGTCCATTATACTACTCGGGGATGGGAAATTATTAGGGGTTATGTGATCAAAGCCCCATGTCACTATTTTGCTTGCGCCACTCTCACCTCACGTAGGATGTAGCAGATACCTCCATGTCCATGTTATCCAGGTTGGTCGGCATGACTTTCCGTTGAGGTCACCGTGGATTGCCGGGCCAATTGGATAACCCTACCATGTTTCTCTTGTCGATCACATAACGCTCTAATAATTTAAGGTACATTTTATATTTACTTATCTTATCATATATCATATTCTGTTCTACATTCAGTACTTTCTCACCATGCTATGATATTCAGTTACTCACATGTTCTACATGCCTTTATATTGTACCTTGATTGGAGACTAAGTTCTGTTCGGTAGAAGGGTTACAACCCCGGTCCTTGTTTGGTTTAAGGGTTGTAGCTCATCTTCCGAATGGTTCCCAAGTCTTCATATATCTTTGTCTTGTAGTTCATTATACTGTCTCTTATAGAATTTGTCAATTCACATGGAACTGCTGTTAGTACTTGTACTTGCTCATTTTCCTGACATGATACTGTTATGATATATTACAGATGACTCTGAGGCGGACTGCTCGACCTATTATGGGCTCGAGCTAGATGGAGTAGTCCAGGACCGTGGCCTTATAGTAGAGCCACTAGACTTTGTACTCCCAGAGTAGTGTAGATTAGCTAGGTTTGACTGGACTGCGATCTAGCTAGTATTATCAGACTGTAGCTTCTATGTTATATTTTGAGACCCTGTGATGTTGTATATATCTGGGCTTGTGTTGGACACTGGACTTATTTTCTATCTCATCTATCATATGTTTTCTTCTGAGCTATCTACCTTAGTTTTATCATGTGATTGAGACGGTATTGCTATGTCACCTCCATTCGGAGTGTATATACTGTACAGGTACCTTTATACTATTTAGTGTAGTTTTGTAGAAAACCTAGACAGCGTTCTACCGCCGATACTGCGGCGTAGGCTGGACGTACCCACGTGCTCGTGCCCCTCATAAGGGTGCGGGTCGTGACACATTTTTGTGGTGGCCCACGCAGGTCTCCTGTCGTAATTAGTGCGATCTCGTAATGGTGCTTGACTTAGAGTACTAATTACGAGTCTGCGATTAGGACGTAGGACCTAGGATATGATAGGAGTTTCTCAATCACACCTAGAAAAACTTCCGATCTTTTAATTATCATGATTACTCTCCTTGTATTAAATTAACTGTCCTTCCTTGATAATATCCTCTCATGTGCCATATTGATCTCTTTGCTTCAATTCGTCTCGAGGATGATGAAGACGCACCCGCAGGCCACTGGATCGAGTAGCTTGCCCGAGAGATCTGACCAGGTTGATGAGGTTGTTCACGAGACTGCCCCCAGTGATTCCACTATCTCGGAGGCCCTGGCAGTTGCACAGGGAGGTCTACCACCTCCACCCCAGAGGGTTTCGGTCGCCATTCCAGAGATACTGCCGCCACCACCTCCGATACCGACGGATACACACCACATGTTCCTTCTCCTTCAGCAGATGATGGAGACACAGCGAGCCCAGGCAGAGGCGTCGCAGCGCCAGACGGAGGTGTCACACCGTCAGATTGAGATGCTGAGGCAGAGCATGGAGAACTCGCATCAGCTTGCACTGGCAGCCGTGGAGAGAGTGGCACCGGGTACGGTACAGGGCCCTACTAGCCAGCAGCCGTACCAGCAACAATCTAGGCTAGGGACAGTATTAGACTTTAGAAAGATGAGCTCCAGGGACTTTACGGGAACGGAGGGCATCCTTTATACAGATGACTGGCTAGAGGATGTGCAGTGGAGCATGGAGCTGGCAGAGCTTCCTAGAGGACTTTGGGTTTCAGCCGCAGCCAGCCGATTCTTCGACATCGCGCTGACATGGTACCGTACGGATCCTCGTGCGTCGGTGAGAGGGTTATCATGGGAGGACTTCCGGAGGCTCTTCAAGGAGAAGTTCTTCTCGGACGTGGCTCTTACAGCATTGGAGGGCCAGTTCGTGGGTCTAGTGCAGGGAAACTCGTCGGTGGACGAGTATGCAGCAGAGTTCTTCCGCCTTAGCAGGTTCGCTCTCGATATGATCCAGGATGAGGGGCAGAAGGGCTCATAAGTTCCGTAGGGGACTTATTCATGCAGTGCGCACCCGTACCTCGGGTCGCCGTGATGTGACGTTCGATCAGATATTGATGGACGTGCAGATTGCAGAGGAGGACTTCCGCCTCAAGCCGAAGAGGAGCGGTGATACCATGGGGGCGAGTTCCAGTGCCGGACTGACCAAGCGCCCCCATATTCAGCATCAGCAGAGGCTATTTCAGCAGCAGCCTCTGTTACAGATTCAGCAGGCACCAGCGCGTGCCCAGCAGCACCAGGAACAGGGCCAGAGACCGGCTACCCCGTACGGCTTCTGCGGGAAGCCGGGGCACACTAGAGAGGCTTGTAGGAAGAGGTTGGGCGTCTGTCTATACTGTGGGGCGTCTGACCACCAGCTGAGGGATTGCCACGCTAGTGGAATCCGAAGAGACCAGGACAGAGTGCAGCCGGCTAGAGGAGGCCAGCAGGGACGTGTTTTCGCCATGACAGTTGAGCCTACTCAGGCAAGTAGCAGAGCAGATAACAGGTTCCGATATTTCGAAATCTCCTTCCCGTAATTGCCTTCTTATAAACTGTCTTGAACTTCGATTATATCTGTTCTTTGATCGTTGGATAAAAATTTGTTCTTGTGATGTGATTTCCTTCTAAGATAAGTCGTATGGGCTAGGTCGCCTCGATTATGAGATTTTAGAATACGCTAGGGTCATGCTAGCAGGCATAGTGAGGACATATAGTTGGATTATGGCCATATTTCTCGGGTGTGAGAATTTAAGGTTTTCGCTGCCAAGCATGCAGCAATGCAAAAATTTTAAATACCATAATTCTAGATGTATGTACCGTAGTTGAGGACTCTATGATTATCGTAGCCTTGCTCACTGGCATAACGGAGATTCTGAGTATCATAATGATTGGACAGACGCGTACGATTATCGATTGCATGATTTTTGTGTTTACTTGTTTTAATTTTTGAGGATGATTCTTTAAGGTGGATAAACTTATAGCACCCAGTTTCTATTTGAGAGTAATTTTAAATTTTATAATTTTAGTCATTAATCATGCTTGATTTTTGAGATTTAATCATTTTAAATTTTAAGCCATGACATGTGATTTGATATTTTACTATTTTGGTTTAATTTCGAGGACGAAATTTTTTAAGGTGGATAGACTTGTCACCCTCACTTTTCCAAGTTAGGGGTAAAATGGTAATTTTCTATTTTATAATATTTTTGGGAATTTATTTCATGAATATTAATATTTAATGATTATAGGAGTCGGGTTCGAATTTCATCGCATTCCGAGTTAATTCGGGACTCCGGGAATTTCGACTTGAGTGTGATTAGCATGTTAATAGCCATGGCACACCTAAACTTAACTTTTAGGTTTAGGAGTTGGACTAATCCCACATGAGTATTTAAGCTTAATTATGATTTTTACTTAATTTTAGCTAACCCACAAAACCAAATTTGGACTTAACTTAGCAGAAGTTAAGGGAGGGGCAAAACTTGTAATTTCAAGTGCCCCAACCCTTCCCTTTATGGCCAGCCACCCCCCCCCATTTATTTCTTCTTTTCCACTTCAAAATACACAATTTCTCTTCTTCTTCTTCTCCAAGCTTTTCTCAAAAGTTAGAATAGGTTTTCCCTAGAAATCATCTCTAAATAATTCCTTTTTCTCCAATATTCTTCTATAGAACTCTTCCTCTATCCCAAGTAGTGATTCTCCAAGCTTTTGGGAGCAAGAAGAAGGGGTGTGTCCTAAACATCGTTGTCAGAGCCGTGTCGGAGGACTTTCGAATCGGGAATCCATCTCCCGATAGGTACCTATCCTCTAATCTACTCTTTTTATCATGTAATCTAGGTTGGACCATGTAGGATTGATTTCCATAGTTGTGTCCTATTCGTGTCGAGTTTGAGTCCGTTTGGAGTGTCCTAGGAGAAGTTAGGATTGTGATTGTGTCCTTGAGTTTCCCCAAATTTGGACACTTCTAGGCTAAATTAGATTGCTCTAAGTGGTTAGGCACACTTAAACTTCATTTTTATGTGGTGTGTGTG